>JAOSBM010000206.1:28158909-28172189 GCA_027568955.1 Erythroxylum tenue
AGGAATGGAGTAATGCCCTAAAGAAATGAATGAAAGTAGAAGTCCAATAATCATAACCTCCTACCAAGCTTTCTTTTTCATTACATACCCATTCCTCTCTCTTCATACCCTCCAACCAAGTACACCCTTAGTACAAATACTTAATTGAATACTGCTAATTAGTAATTAGAGATAATAAAATAACCACAAATGTCATTTTCAAAAAAAAATCACAAATTTGTTGTTTGCTTTTGATTGATTGACTTGATTCTTCGATCAATCTAGCATCGATAGTTAGGGAATTGGTTTTTTCCAAGAATTTCAACGAGCATTTGTTGATTTTGTTTCTCAATAATTGCTGATTCAGAAGCAGTGGTGAACAATCAACATGGAGGCAGTTCAGTGAACGATCCTCTTCATTTGACGAGTGTAGATCATCCAGGCATGTCACTCACGAATGTTCCCTTCAATGGAGGTAATTTCCTTGGGTGGAGTCGCACAGTGCAAATGGCGCTGGGTGCGAAGATGAAATTAGGACTCATCAATTACTCTTGTCCTAAACCTTTGATCACTGATTATGATTACTAGAAGTGGATTTGTTGTGACTATATGGTAACTTGTTGGATCTTGAATCCTATGGTGACTGAGTTGTCAGATGCTTTTCTTTATACGCAATCTACACAGGAGTTGTCAAAAGAGATTAGTGAGCGTTATGGTCAATGTAATGGACCATTGATTTACCAGCTTGAATGTGATCTAAGTCAGATCTCTCAAGGTAATCTCTTAATTGCTGCTTACTTCAACAAATTGAAGCGATGTTAAGATGAATTGCACAATCTGAATGGAATTCCAGTATGTAATTGTGGTAAATTGAAAGAACATGTTTGTGGTATCACTGAAAAATTTTTGGAGATTGAAAGTCGTTCAAAGTTGATGCAATTTTTAATGCAGCTTAATGACGATTATGAGTTTGTTCACAATCAAATTCTTTCAATGGATCCTCTGCCTAGTTTTAATAGAGCATACTATATCATTTAACAAGTCAAAAAATAGAAACAAGTAACCACATTTGTAATTGAGCCTACTATTTTTTTGGCAAAGAACAATACTGGAAAGTCTTCTTTTGGTGGGAAAAAGGATTTTAAAAAGGGAAAAGATGCTGATAAAAGGTTTTGTACCTACTGTCAGCAAGATGGCGATACTTATGAGCAATGCTTTGAAAGTTTGGGATATCCAGATTGGTACAATGGGAAGAAAGGAAAGAAAGGCCCTAGATTGCTTGCTCAAGCCAATGTTGGACCTAAAAATGTATCTGGTAATGATACACCTTTTGATTTTGACAATAAATATGAGATAGATGGGGCTAAGAAGAATGGTGCGGATCAAAGGCTTGTTGCTGCAATGTGCCAGGAGATGATGAAGATGTTTAAAAGGAAATCTCCTATAGTGACCATACCAGATGGTGGTAATCATGCCTCAGTGAATTTTGCAGGTATTATATCACAAACCTCTTCTGCCTTATCTTGCCAAAGTGATGATATGTATGTGTATCTTGATTGGAGAGTGGACACAGGGGGTTCAGACAATATGACTCCACATATTACACTCTTTCATACTACAAAGCCTATTCTTATAACCCTTCCTGATGATAACACAAAATCTGTCAGCATTATAGGACAAATTAGATTAACTCGTTTGTTTACTTTAGAAAATGTTTTCTATATGCTAGACTTTAAATATAATCTTCTTTCAGTTGGAAAGTTGGTTAAATCTTAGAATTTTGTTGTCAATTTTTATCTCACTCATTGTACTTTTTAGGACCCTACAACTAAAAAAATTATTGCTGTTGGCAAGGGTTCTAATGGACTCTATAAATACAAGGCTTTTTCGCTGAAGAAAGCTACTAATTCTTCTGAAACAATCTTCAAGAGCAGTAATTTTTCTGTAGAAAACCTACATAGTGTTTCTTTTATTGCAAGTTTGCAACAAATTTACATACTTTTCATGCTAAATTAGGTCATACCTCTTTGTCAAAAATGGCACATATCTCTGCTTGTAAACATTTTGATACAAGTGATTTTTTCTGTGATACTTGTGCCCTTGCTAAACATCATAGATTACCATTTCCTAGAAGCACTATATCTTCTGCTCATCCTTTTGAATTGATATATGTTGACTTGTGGGGGCTTTATAGAACACTCACTTTTAACGGTGCACATTATTTTCTAACCATAGTTGATAACAAAACTAGAGCTACTTGGACCTATCTTTTGCACAATAAACAACTAGTTTTCCCTACCTTCATTGCCTTTATCACATACATTCAAAACCATCATACCACCAAACCTAAGTTTGTAAGATTAGACAATAGTTATAATTGTCAAGATAGAATGTTTGAAATATATGTAAGATTAGGGCATCATTCACCAAAAATTCATGACTTATACACCCTAACAGAATGTGGTAGTTGAGAGGAAACATAGGCACTTGCTTGATACAACTAGAGCTATAAAAATCCATACAAATCTTCCAAAGATTTTTTTAGGGTGATTGCATACTTGTTGCCACTTATCTCATAAACAAAATGCCAGTGCCACAATTCTCTTAGAAAACACCCTTTAAACTTTTATCTGGTACACCACCTATCTATGAGAACCTTAAAACTATTGGATGCCTATGCTATGTAAGTGTTACCAATCTAAATGATGACAAATTTGCACCAAGATCAAGACAATGTGTTCTCCTTGGCTACCCCCAGGCCAAAAGGGATATAAACTTTTTGATCTTCACACTAAACAAATATTTCACAGTAAGGATGACATTTTTAAGGAAAACATTTTTCCTTTTAAGAAGGATATATCCTCTCTTCCTTCCATCCATTTTGAATAGCTTGCTGCAGGGATTTTTCCATTTGTTTCAATTCCTCATACACCTATAGAAGATGATTTCTCTTCTATTCCTCAGCTTACTGAAACACCTAACAATGATCCAATTCCTGTTACACCCACAAATACTTCTTCTACACCTATTATATCTCATGTTTCTTCTACTCTACCTAATACCCCTGTTGCTCCTGCTCTTAGGAATTCCCAACGGACACGGACTGAACCTTCATGGATGAAGGATTTTGTCCTAAATGTTCAACATAACTCATATGCCAATAACACAATCACCACAAAACCTAAGCACATAGTACCTTATCCTTTGTTTACATCTTCTGATATAGCACATTTACTCATTGAATATCTTGCATCATTAAATATCTCTTTTATGCTCTGTTTTCAACAGGTTTATGGGTAGCGTCTCCACAGTGTACAAGACGACGCCGACGACAGTGAATAGGTTTTCTGTGCTTCACGCCAGCGACGGAGGGTGCCGATGCCAATGTTAGTCGTAAACTCCCTGGCATCCGCTGACAACTTTGCAGTATTGAGCGTCCTGACACTTTCCTGACTCCTGATTTCTGCAATCTTTCTTTTTAGTATTATTACTCTTATATTAGTATTATTATTTGTCTTATTATGATCTATATTTTATTATTATTATTATTATTATTATTATTATTATTATTAATCTTTTTTCTTATTTTATTACTATTATAATCGTATTTTTATTTTTTTTATATTTTTTTGTTGCATGTTGGTCCACTTGGGAAACAGCCTCTCTACTCAGTAGGGGTAAGGCTGCGTACTATCGAACCCCCCAAATCCTACTTCAATGCGGGAATTCGGGGTTATGATGATGATGATGATGATAAGGAGGATAAACAGTGAGTTGAGGCAATGAATAAGAAGCTAGAAGCTCTTGAGAAAAATGATATGTAGGACTTGACCATTTTGCCACCGGGTCGTAAGGCCATCTCATCAAAATGGGTGTACAAAATTAAGTACAACCGAAATGGTATTGTCAAGAGATTAAAGGCTAGGTTATTTATAAGGGGTTTTGATCAAAAGGAAGGCAAAGATTACAAGCACACATTTTCTCTTATAGCCAAGCTAGCAACTGTAAGAGTGTTGATTGCTTTAGCTACTGCAAAGGGTTGTCCTTTACATCAGTTATACATTAATAATGCATTTCTCCATAGATATATCGTAGAAAATATCCATATGCAGTCACCTGATGGGTATACAAAAGTTCTTTCAGGACAAGTTTATAAACTGAAAAGGTCCTTATAAGGACTCAAGCAAGCATCTAGACAGTGGAATCACGAGTTCACCAAGTTCCTTGTCAGTCTTGGATATGTGCAATCAAAACATGATTACTTATTGTTTGTCAAGGCAGAGGGTGATACTTTTATTGCATCATTGGCGTATGTAGATGATGTTTTACTCACTGGAAATTATGATGTTGAAATTCAAACCACTAAAGCTGCCCTTCATAAGCAATTTACTATAAAGGAGCTGGGTTTGGCCAGATACTTGTTGGGTATAGAGATATGCGGGACAACTTCTGGTACACTTTTGAACCAAAGAAAATTTATCCTAGATATCGTCACTGATGTAGGCCTCACTGCTGCCCTGCCTTATTTCTACTTCCTCAAAATTTGAAATTTTCCTTTGACACAGGTCAACCTCTTCTGAGGGCAGAAGCTTATTGTAGACTCATTGGTTGATTACTCTACTTGACCATAACCAGGTTAGATATCTCTTATGTTGTCGAACGCTTAAGTCAGTTTGTTTTTGCCCCTAAAGGACCTCATATCATTATTATCATCATCATCATCACACCTAGTCCGAAGTCCTGCAATAAATCAGGGTCTGGAGAGGTCTGATAGTGCGCAGCTTTATCCTTACATAGTAGAGAGACTGTTTCCGGTAGATCCATATGCAGATGTGACAATAAAAAAACTTCATATGCAGGATATTATTCATGATTTGTGATACCTCAAAGGGGCTATTTCTAAGGGTTTATTTTATCTTGTTCAACAGCACCTCATACTAACTGGTTTTCCATATACTGATTGGGCTTCTTGTTTGATGACACGAAAATCTTTAACAGGATATTATATTTTCCTTGGTCACTCCTTTGTTTCTTGGAAAATTCGGAAGAAAAACACAGTCTCATGATCATCTACTAAGGTTGAATATCGAAGTATGACAACCACCACATACGAACTTTTATGGCTCAATTTTCTTCTTCAAGATTTACATATTCCTATATAGCTACCGGTGACTCTTTTTTGTGACAATAAAGCTGCACAACAGATTGCAGCAAATCCTTGTTATCACAAGAGAACAAAGCACCTAGAGATTGATTCTCACTTCACACGAGACAAGGTGCAAGAGCACTTCTTACAAACAAACATCCCTTCAAATTTATAGCTTATTGACATTATGACTAAGGCCCTGAGTCAAGTGTAATAGCAGTTTCTTTTTGCAAAGTTGGGACTTACATAGGCTCCAATTTGAGGAGGGGAAATATGCAGTGACTTTGTTATTATTATTTTATTTCTCTTATTACGTGTACAACTGTATATAAAAGGTCTTTTATATTTAGATAGTGAGTTGCATTTTTATTCTAGAACTCTCTGTATCGTGAGAGCTAATGCAATAACCATTCTTCGTAATTTCTCTTCCTCTCTTCTTCGTTTTTTCTAGGAAGCAATCCTTTAATTTTCTCAAATTGTGAATATTTACAAAAATATATACTAAAAGTAATGATCAAAGGTAAATATTAATTATGCTAGTAAATTGTAGGGATCTCTAAAACTAAATTGAGACCATAAGAAATGTTTTAAAAACTAAAATGCCATAGGAATCTTATTTTAATTTATCCGTGAATTTCTATGTAGCCTACCAGACAAGGGTTAAAGATACATCGACCGATCTGTGTGTTTCTCGCCTCACCTGAAAAGCAGAAACACGGAAATTTCAGGTTTGAACATGGTCGCAGTGATAGTTGTCATGTATCCATGGTGAAAGTTGAGGCCTTACATGACATATAGCACAGAGGCTTATTGTTAGGAACAGATTTGAGCTTTACCAGCTGTAAAACTGACAAAGCTCGACTCTGCATCTTAAGGCAATTGACACGGATACTGATTTTTCAGCGTGTTTCTATTATTGTTGCTTGTTTTAAGAGCTTCAAATACAAGACTGTCCACCAGTTGCTTCTTATCTTCAAAAACAGGGGCCAAGTGCTGCACTTAACAAAACACGCGTCTTTGAACTGTTAATTAAATCTTAACGTACTAGCTAAATGCTAGGTGAAGACGTACACTGAGAGCCGTCCATGTTAACTTTCTATGTAGAATATGAGATGTCTGTTCAACTAATTAGTTAATTAATCACATCAAGTATCAACCTTAATATGGTTTGGAAATGATTTTGTTAAATGGGTAGGGTAGCCACAAAGTCAAAAGATACAATAAGATTTCATTTCTGCTGAATGTTAAAAGTAATCCTTTTACAGATTTGGTCACATTTGTGGCTAGAGGGTCAAAAAAAAATAAAGCAAGCATATTGCACGGCAATCTTCAGTAAAGTTTATGCCCTTTTCTTTGACCGAAAAGCATAGTAAAATAGAAGTAGAAACTTGAAAAGCAAAAGCAAAAGCAAAGGTGTCTGTCTCACTGGCACCTCCCGACCTTCTAATAACTTACCATCACTCATAGATAGCCAATATAACAAACACATTATGAAGCTTTTGGGATAATTCACATTGCAAGAAAATGACTTCGAAGTCAACTCCTTGAAAGCTTCCTGGACTGCCGCATACAACCAATCACTCCCATTTTCTTCTCTTGTATTTCATTTATATCTTTTTCTTTCGTATATGTTTTATCATGTTATTTAAAACTGATAACAAAATTCGAATTTAAGATCACTTATGATTCTACTAACTTATCATATCTGATAAAAAGTATCCATTAAGCAAAAGAGAAAAGGAGGAAGGAAGTAGAAGTCCTTCGCATTAACTTAACTCGGATTCAACGTCAGTTGCAATTACATTTATGCCATCATCGTCCTCTCTCCTCTTCAACGTTGTGTTTGTGTGTGAATATATTTAATAGAGAGCCGAGAACAAACCCAATATCGCTCTTTCTATATAGCTAAGCCACAGACATGGCATCATAACTCCCCCACCTCCATCTTATTAATATTTTGTTACACACACACACACACACACACATATATTATATATATATATATCTCAAGAAACTTTTTTTTTCCGGGTAACAGCCCACAAGGTGTTCTTTTTTTTTGATTTTTTTGCCTTCATCAGTTTCAGAGCTCATGAAAACATTACCACACACCTATTGTCATTTCACATTCTGAAAATTTCTGAGTTTTCAGTTTTCTTAATCTTTCAGAGGGTTTTTAATGGGAAGTTAATGCAAAGTTATTAGATTTGATCGGTTTTCTATCTGTATTGTCCTTTCTTTGGATGGTTATGTGAAAATGAGAGCCAAGGAATTGCACCCGTTGTGTTGCATCTCGCTGGAGAGTCCAGGAATCGGTGCCCAGTCGCCGGAGATGCCGCTGACCAGAGCTAGGTCGTTGCCTGCAGCGTTTTCCGGTGGATCTGAGGTGGTGGGATCGGAGGCAACCGTCGCAGGATTGCTCTACAAGTGGACGAATTACGGCAAAGGGTGGAGACCCCGGTGGTTTTTGCTTAAAAGCGGTGTGCTTTCTTATTCGAAGATTCGGCGGCCGGAGAACCTTAACATGTTGGCCACAGACGAAGACGTTCGGTTGATTGGTGATATCTCCACAAATCGGCTCCCACGAACGGACAGTAGAAGTCATAGAAGGAAGCAGCAGAAAGCTGTTGGCATTGTCCATTTAAAGGTATTATAAACAATAATGTTTTAGGTAAACAAAAATCTCCATTTTTGTGGTTTTTGTGTTCTTTATAGTATTGGTGGAGAAGGTTTTGCTAAAAAAAGGAAAAGTTTTGATTCAAAAAATTGAGTCGCAGTCTTTCCCAATTGGGTCAACAAGCTCGTCACTTTTTTTTTTTCCCCTAAGTTTGTGGTTTAGTGTTTTTTTTTTGCTTTCTTCCTGGCTTGTGTGAAGACAAACAGGAAATGTAGATGACCGGGCCGGGCGAGTAAAAAATACTTGGTGGGTGAACCGGAGGTTGCTTGCATTGTTCGTCGTGTAGTTTTAGTGCGATGCGTGCAAGTCGAAGAAGCGAGTTTCTGGGTTTTAGTTTAATTTGAATTTCTGTATTTCGATCTTCATCTCTGGTTATTTCAACAGTTTAACTGGCTGTTATTGGATAGTGGGTCACATCAGCCAGGTGAGTCTGTGGCTACGATAGGGTACGTTGTAGGTCTAGGTATTTCTTCTGAGGTCACGTCACGTGGTGGTGGTGGATATATATCATTAACACTTTGAAGTTTGAACTAATCTTTCCTTCTTTGATTTTCACTTCCAGTCGTTTGTTTCGCCTGAAACTGAAATTTTCATCAAGTGAATGTTACACTTTCTGGGGGTGTAGATTCACTTCAATCACTTCTCGTGTTGATTTTGTAAGCGAGCGACTGGTTGTTTAAGCTAATTAATTAGTGATGTTGAGGAGTCTTGTTTAGTTAGTGAAGAAGAGAAGAAGTCAAGTTTAATTAATGCCGTGGGAGAGGGGAATAAATAAATAATATTTCCAATGTTTTAGGCATATTCGCATATTTATGCTTAGTCCAACTCTTTTCTTTGAAGAATTATTTGTACAAAGGTTCTGGGTATGGTAAGCTTATGGAAGTAATGTTTGTGTGGCAGATTTCGTCATTTCGGGAGAGCAAGTCGGATGATAAACGCTTTTACATATTTACTGCTACAAAGACGCTTCATTTGAGGACTAATTCAAAGAGAGATAGGGTGGCTTGGATTCAAGCTTTGGACTCCACCTGGAGTAGGAGTCTCCTTCACTCATCATCACTCATTCACACTTTCTCTAGCCGTTTGTCTATCTCAACCGATAGGCTTAAGAAGCGCTTACTTGATGATGGAATTGACGAGAGTCTTGTCAAGGATTGTGAACAGATCATGCTATCAGAGTTTTCTCAGCTACAAGACCAACTTCAATTTCTTTGTCAAGACCGCTCCAATTTGCTCCACACAATAAGGCAGTTGGAGGTACTTATTAATTTAATATTATTTCCATTTTTCATACGCTGGAAAGTTCAATAAGGACACCACCCTCCCACTGCTTCTTAGTTCAATTTCATACCAATAGCAGCTCAAAACAAACGAAATCTACTAACAAACTGTTGGAATAAGAAGTTCCCCCTTTTTTTTTATATTTAAAATTACCAATTTCCTCACATGGTGTAATTATTGACTGTATCGGCTTTTCTGGCAGTTCTTTCTAATACCTCTACTTCAGTATTATACATGCCGGTTGTATGCTATGTCAGATAATTGGTAATTTCAATTACCCATGTTGTTATTTGTGCAGGTGGCTAATGTCACTGAAACCTCTTTAATCCCAGAAAGTGAATATCAATTGAACAAGCACGAATTTTCAAGCTTAGGGCGTGTGAAATACAGTGGTAAGGCCATGAATTAATCTTCTTTCTTTCTTTCTTTCTATGCATTTGTTAGTGAAATTCTTATTTGTTCAAGCTCAACATCTTTGTTAACTACTTTCAGATTTTCATTGTTCAGTTCAATTCTGAGAAATCGAATTGAGATTGGAGTTTAAATTTGGAATAGTATAATCACCATGGCTATTTAGTTTCAAATAGTTTAGTCTCTTTAGTTCATGTCTTTAGGTTTAAATGATGGAATTCAGTAATCTAATAAAAGATGCTTCTCCAACCGCACTGCATTTAGTTCAATGTTTGATTTTCCATTTCAGAATGGAGCACTACTGAATCGTCTGATGATATTGAGAAGCGTGATTTTGAAGAGGCCTCAGATGAAGATGAAACCACCTTTTATGACTCTAAAGAGTATTTTGTTGAACCTACAGTCACTAATGAGTCAATGAATGAAACCCACGATTACTCGAAGGAGCCTGAGGAGAAAAGACATTCCCTACTGCAAGTGTGTAATCCTGGCTATGTAGAAATTCAGAGGCGCAAAAAGCTTCCAGACCCTGTTGAGAAAGAGAAAGGTGTCAGCCTATGGTCAATGATTAAAGACAATGTGGGGAAGGATTTAGCCCGAGTTTGTCTCCCTGTTTACTTTAATGAGCCAATATCATCCCTTCAGAAGTGTTTTGAGGACTTGGAGTACTCTTACCTCTTGGACCAAGCCTATGAGTGTGGAAAAGCAGTAAGAAACTTGTACTTACCCTTGTCATCTACTTCCTGGGCTATATTCCTGATTTACATAAAACTGCCTGTTCTTTTCAATGACGAACTCAGAAGTCCAACCTGATTCTGTTTGTATCCGTAAAATTTTCTACAGGGGAATGGTCTATTGAGAATCCTGTATGTTGCTGCTTTTGCTGTTTCTGGATATGCTTCTTCTGAAGGCCGACATTGTAAACCCTTCAATCCCTTGCTTGGAGAAACTTATGAAGCTGACTATCCTGAGAAAAGTGTTCGCTTTTTCTCTGAGAAGGTGAGTGTTCAACTTGGGTAATGATGGCTACAATTATTAAGCATTCATAGTAAAGATGGTCTCATAATCAAAGCTTTGTCAAGGTCAGACATCCTTGGGCAAATGGTTTCTTTTTAAAGAAAATGTATAGCCTTCTAGATAGTTATGACTTGATACCTCTAGATAGTTGTTAAAAATAAAAAGAAGAAAAAAAAATATAATTTCAAGATTCTGATGCATTGAAACAGGTTAGTCATCACCCAACAATTGTTGCCTGCCACTGTGAAGGAAGAGGGTGGAGATTCTGGGGTGACAGCAACCTTCGCTCTAAATTTTGGGGGCGATCAATTCAGGTTGACCCTGTTGGAAATCTAACTCTAGAGTTTGATGACGGAGAAATATTTCAATGGAGCAAGGTGTGCACATGAATGATGTTTGTATCCTTTCTAAAGTTGCTATCATACATGTAGATTAACAAAGGTTTGGTTTATTCATTAGGTTACAACGACCATTTACAATCTTATCCTTGGTAAACTTTATTGCGATCATCATGGGATTATGCATATACGTGGAAATCAAGACTATTCATGCAAACTGAGATTCAAGGAGCAAACAATTCTCGACAGAAATCCTCACCAGGTTATTGATTGAGATAACTACGTTTTTATATTTTGCAGCCTAATATAGGTGACCTTTTGAGATAGAACGCAGCTTATGTTCACCATTCATGAAACGTCTCCTATATCTATGTAGGTTAATGGGTTTATTGAAGATGTACTGGGCAATAAAGTGGCTACACTATTCGGGAAGTGGGATGAAAGCATGTACTATTATACTAATGGTGATGGGACTGGCAAATCAAGCAATAACGTTTCTTCATCCAATCCCAATTTGCTTTGGAAAAGTACTAAGCCACCTCCCAATGTCACCCGCTACAACTTAACAGCTTTTGCAATCACTCTGAACGAATTAACGCCAGGACTGCAGGTAGAGATTACGTGTTGTATCAGTTTTTTCAATATGCATAGTTCCATTTCCTCTTATGCATCTCTAATTGGTTTTTATAGTTGTTTCTGATTCCGGGTATTTGATCACGGATGAAGGAGAAGCTCCCACCCACAGATTCTAGGCTTAGACCAGACCAGCGGCATCTGGAGAATGGGGAATATGAGAAGGCAAATGCAGAGAAACAACGCTTGGAGAAGAGGCAAAGAATGGTATTTTAATTATGATTATTACTTTGGTAATTTTGATATTGAAATTTAGTTGGTCAAAGAGGTTATTATGATTTCTTTGTGTTCATCATCGTGTTTCATGCAGTCAAGAAAGTTGCAAGAACATGGATGGAAGCCCAGGTGGTTCCAAAAAGATGGCGAAACTTTCAGATATGTGGGAGGATATTGGGAGGCTCGAAAGCAGAGAAACTGGGAAGGATGTCCAGATATATTTGGCGAGTTCAATGAAGACCTTATGGAATCCTCAGAAGCATCTTAACAGATCAGGTGCATACTCTTCTTGAAAGCTTCATTTCAACTATGGTCATACTATTGTAAGCTGTAATACAACTTCTTTGTGACTAATTTTGGCAGTTGTTGGGTGGTCCAACCTACAGCCTTTTCGATTTGTTCCAACTATTATTCATCGTGAAATGTGGATATAAACAGGGGTTCATACTTGGTTCGATGTAGAAGAAAAAACTTGAGAATATTATGACTTGGTGGGTCTCAATTTCCCCTTCTGTTGATCTTGTCATGCAGGGTAGAGAGGGCTATCGGAGGATTGGCATCTGCTTGTTCACTTGCTAAGACTACGGTGAAAGGCTGAGAAAGTTTCCTTTTTTAATAGCTTACTTTTGTGTTTACAGGTAGGGTAGAGCCTGGTCTATTATTTGTAAGCATCCCTAAATTGTCTGCTATTGCTTTTTGTTTCCTGCATGTTACTTTTCTCTGCCCTCCCAGTTGTTGCACTATCCTGAGACTTGTATTAGCTATTGCCTAGCAAGTTTATTGTCATATTTATTTGGACTTTTGTGAAGAATAAATGAAAAAGAAGTGTATCTTTCCCTTTATGCAGAACTAAACTGCAGTTGCATAAAAGAAAAATATACTTCCTTTCTTTTTTCCTTTTATGTTTTGTTCTTCTCAAAATCTTTTTTTTATGAATATCCTTAGATTTTACTTTCTACTTCTATTCATTTATGAATTGATTTTGCCTTCCTCCAACATCCTCCTTATATGGGCTTTTTAAAAGCCCCCACCACTCAAGTTTGGAAATTGTTTTAATATACAACATTATTCAGTAAAAGTTTCGTTAAATATGGGGTTCGGAGAAGTATACAACCTTGTTTTTAGCCGGTAGAGAGATATTATACTTAATATGATATTACATTAAATAAAGTTATGGGCATTTCTTCCTTTCTAATTAGCATTTAAGAAGGAAAAGGCAGTAACTAACCAAATAATGGTTCCAACATTCTTATAACTGTATTCTTACCTTCGGCTAAAATGAATTAAAGTACTTAATTACGAAATATTAATTACGTAACCCATTATCCTATCAAGGGGAAACCTCTCTATTCTACTTCTATGAAATTTAAGCTTGTGAATTTGATATATGAAGTACACTCAGAGGCCGTTTGGTTCTACTTCTGTTTTTCTGTTGCCGTTTTCAGTTTTCGTTTTTAGTTTTTTGTTTTTGTTTTTCTTTCAAATAAAAACAAAAACCTGTTTGGTTTTTAATGTAGTTGTATTTTTATCACTAATAATAATTACATTTTAGATAAAACTTAAAGATATATTATTTTAATTAAAT
>JAOSBM010000206.1:28195912-28208333 GCA_027568955.1 Erythroxylum tenue
TGACAATCATTCTCAAACGTATTCTATCAATGCATAGCATAAACACATATTCACACATAGGCAAGAATTTGCCCAATGACACAATAACTATAAACATATTACCCACCTATAAGCGTATGACAATCCAAGTTCAGCGTTGTCCTTCTGCTTGTTCTTGGATCGGATCTTCTTGGTTTCCTATAACAAACCAAGCATAATTAATAACAGAAATAACACATGTTCGCTGGAAAAAGGCCCCTCGTCGTGACGCACATCGCGAAGAACAACACCGAAACACGTCGCGACGTGTGCCTTCGGCACGTCAAGACGAATCTCGCATGGGCGCGTCGCGACGTCCAAATTTGGGCACGTCACGACAAACAACTTTGAAACACGTCGCGACGTCTAAACCGAAACACATCGCGACAACACAACTAAATCCACGTCGCGACGTCTGCATGAGCACGTCACAACATGCGAACCCAGAAACGCCCGAACCCAGATTTCTGCAAAATCTTCCCAAAAACTCAACCCATCCTTCAAAGACAACTTACCTTAACACTAACCCAACAGTTCTACAATATTTCTAACTCATTCCAAGCCCAAAACATGCATAAACACAACCAAAATCACAAACCCTAGAAAATTCGACATCACCGAACCCACCTTCTCCATTTCTTCCCAATCTACACAACAACAAGCTATAATCTAACCAAAAACAAGATAGAACAACTCATACTTACTTGATTCAAGCCTCAAGAGCTCCAAAATCTCACAAAATCTCCAAACCCTAAATTTCTCTTCTCTTCTCTCCAAACCCACGACAACTCTCCTTCCTCTTCTTCTCTTTTTATTTTTCTTTTCCTTTCTTCTTTTAATATCTATTCTTACTAATTGCACAAGTACCCTTATGCCCTTTCACTTAAGCCTCAAACTTCAAGATTCAAGTGAACTACCATAAATGCCCTTACACATTATTTCAACCTTAAGACTTAATTCCATCAATTCAATAATAGATCCTACTAACCTTACATGCTCATTACTCTCAAAAATAATTAATCCAATAACACCTCAAAAATTTCAAGGACATGCTTTAAACAGTAAATAGCAACTTGGGGTCCAACAAGTAACATAGTGGAGAGGAGCCTAAGGAGCCAATTAGAAGACCTGAAACAATTGTTAGACATAAACTAGGTGGTTGGAAACTATGTATGGAGTTTGGCAATGCTAAAGATTTCAAAGATGTTATGTTGGTTATTTAGTAACAATAAGGTTTAATGTCGATTAGAAAAAAATGAATCTAAGCATATGATAATTGGGTGCATTGAAGGATGCAAGTGAAAATTTTATGCAACCTATTATAATAAAGACAAATGTTTTGAAAGCAAGACATATAGGTCTAAACATATATGTATCGCAATAAATAAGCCTAAAAAGGTATCAACAAAGTTTCTAGCTAGACACTTTTAGGACAAATTTTAGAAAAACCTAGCATTGCCACTATAAATATGATTAAGGAATGTAGGGAAAAGTTAAACATGTTTGTGAATTCCACTATATGTAAGAATGCTAAGTGGAAGTTAAGGAAGGAGAAAGCATTAGACTATACTCATGGATATTCTAAGCTACAAGTTCATATTCTAAAGTTAAAACATATAATCCCCATTTGATAATGGAACTACAATTTTAAGGAATAAAAAAACCTTGATATTATAATTCAAGAGGTTATACATTTGTTTTGTATCTATAAAAGAAGGATGAAGGCACTAGAGGCCCATATTTGGGATGGATAGTTGTTTTTTTAAAGACTAAATTTTAAGGGTAACTAATTAGTACAGTTGGAAGGATAGAGATGGAGTCATATATCCTATAACATGAGTAGTTATTAAAGTTGAAAATACTGATTTATGGAGTTAGTTCATGTCACACATATCAACTGAATTAGAGTTGGAACATAGAGGTGGAGTCATAATATCATTTAAGATGCAAAAGGTATATAAATATAAAATTGTGTTATTTGGTATATGATATGTTATTATATTATGTTATTTGACTTTGTTTTATGATTTGTGTATCCACGAATTAATAAAATATGTTGAGGAGACACTTCTAAATGCATGTCTCAGAATGTGCACAAGACATATTTACTATAAATGGTGTAAACAATGGAGTAATAAAGACTTGAGGCGATAATTATGATAATTACATGGTCTATATGTATAGAACACTTTAGTGAGCAATTAAAAAATATGACAAAATTAGTTTTAGGCGTGTTTTTACACTTCTTAAATATCTCTAAGAGAGTTAGGCTAGGTTATACCAATCATTTGAGTTAAAACGCCCAATTGTTGATAATAACACAAGCTAGAATTTTAACGAATGAATCTTACTAGCAAAAGATAGACCAGTGATTAGTATGCTAGAAACCATAAGTATAATGTTGATGAATAGACATAATAAAAGGAGGGTATATTATTTACGAAAATCAGATATTGCACCAGTAGTTGTGAAAAAGCTTAAAAAACAAGGAGGCAATGTAGTACATAATTATATGAAATGACAATGGAGCATATGAGGTGAGTAAAGGGGATGGAAACCATATTATGAGACTAAGAAGGGATAATTATTGTACTTACAGAGTACGAGACCTATATGGTTACCCCATGCAAACATCCCATTAGTAATACCAATAACTTTAAACAAAAATTAGAGGCATTTGTAAATAACTGTGATTGGGTGTTGATGTGTGTAAGTTTTAATAAAACCCTCGATGATCTGCAACTGCACAGTTCGTTAGCGTAGTACCTGAGGTTTCAATCCCATGAGGAGGGATAATCTAATCCTAAAACCTAAGGCTAGAACAAATCGCAGAAATTCAAATATAATGAAATTAAAATGAGAATTTAATTCAATCAATCAATTCAAAATAAGAATCGAACATGAAAATATTAATAATTCAGCAGTTGCAACACACACCCAAGAATCAACCTAAAGGAACTACCAATTGAGAGAAAGGGAGTTTTATCTATCCTTAATGCTATAACTGATTTCAAATTACCGGACTATTGGTTCTAGACGATCCTAGGGTTGATTACTCTCTCTTGAGTTATAACCATTAACCCTAAATCATAAAGCCTAATTAGATTATAGAATTTGCAATATCTTAATTCACAACCTATCCAAAACTCTAATTAGTTCTGAATTTGTCTAATAAACTATCGAAGCTTATGCAAGATCTCTTTTCGCATAATTTGCTGATTTGATTTAATTCTTGTTCTATTAAATCACCTAACTCTGGTTAGCCCAATGTAATTATTTTTCATTCGATTCGGTTTATTATCAAATTATGCAATTGTAGAATTAAATCACAATAAAACCAATAAACCACAAACAATCATATTTCATTAATTCAAAGATAAAACTCTGAAGGTGAGTTTATAACATCTCAGCATTCAAAATCATATCAACAACTGTTATTCCCAATTCTATATGATAATAAAATGGAAAATAAACAAGAAATATGATCTGAATGGCTAATAGGAGGTGGCGACGTTGGAAAACTCCTGATCTGGGAAGTATGTCGAGTCAGCTTCTTTTCCACTTCTCTCTTCCATCTTCTCTTTCTCAATCTCTCGATGAATTCTCTCTAGGGTTTCTCAAAAGTGGCTGATGCCAAAGCTCCTTTTTTCCTCTTTATCTTGTTTTTTAAATATTTTTTGTATTCTAAGCAGCCCTAGGATATTTCTAGGGTCCGAAAGGTCTGAAAAATCCCTCGAAATTTGACATTTTTGAGTGTCTATGTGTATGGCTAACATAGGCCATGATGTTGGCCCTGCAGGCCACGATCATGGGCCATATTCGATCCTTCTGTCATGATCATGGAATGCAAGCCATGATCGTGGGCCATGTCTTGGGCTTCTATCACGATCATGGCATGTGGGCCACGATCGTGTGCCAACTCTGGTGTTTGTGTCACATCATACTAAGCCTTAAAACATGATGCAATTTACACTTATCTACATCCCCACACTTAAAGGTTTGCTTGTCCTCAAGCAAACAAAACAAAAAACACGTAAAATCACAAAGCACACAATGCAATAATGAGACAGTGACTTCTATTTCATGAAATAAATTTAAATTTAAACACAATCATTCAAGTTATTTCAAATCATTAACATGCAAAATCTGCATCTAGGGGCCCTGGACTAAACATATATATTAATCAAAACCCAAATGTCAAGTTACTCACCCTTTTCAATTGTATACACACATTAATAATTCTTTGGTCATTCAAACTCTGTACTAACTCCTAAGTACATTTTCATGAAAAGTCAAGCTATTTATACAACATTTTTAAAAATATTTTGTAGACATGGCCATGATTGTTTACTCGGAGGCAAACATTAGTGATGAATGTCAATCTGGTTACTTGAATAAATCATGTTTTTATTAAGCTTCTTGGTTGAAGCGTCATTATAGCCTTTTGACGCAGAGGTACACATTTGTAATGTGTGTTGATCTGGTTACTCAGCTACATCATGTTCTCAACTGACTACCAGCTCTATTCATAACCCAAAGGCCAGCGGAATAGTTATTTATATAAAATTAACCAAAATTTTTTTATTGCCTACTTTGTTGCTTAAGTTACTTGTTTTCATAAAAAAATACTAGCAGAGCTACTTTAGTCGAAAAACCTAAAATTATGAATGAATGTGACAATTTAGAGGGTGTCAACTCACACTAAATCCTAATTAACTTGCTTATTTAGCCAAAGAACCCAATTCACTAATTTTGCAAGCTAATGACTCTTCAAAACCTAATATATTATGTTAAAAATTAAATCAATTTCAATCCATCTAAGTCATTGTCACATTCATACCATACACAAAATGCAACCTAATAAAATATCATACAATATGCAAAATTCACATTCAAAGAAAAACATATAACCCTCCCCACACTTGAACCACACTTTGTCCTCAATGTAAGAAGGAGGCAAACAAACATGCATGGCAAGAAGAAACATAACTTAAAATAAAAACATAAATAAAATAAAGACTAAATTTAAAAAGAAAAGGGTTAGAAACAAAGCCTCATGGTGATGGAGGCGGGGATGGTGTTGGGGGTGGCAGTTCGATGCCTTGAGCTTCGAAGTAACTATAGATACGATGTATATCCCAGCTCTAACGTCGTTATGTTCGGGCCATCTCCTTAATTCTTCTAGAGTTCTCCGCAAGCGTATCTGTAATTGCCTTGGTGTTCGTGGAGATTGTATCTAACACTTTCTTCCAGCTCGGTCCATCGGTATCTTCTTCCTATTTGGACTCCTCACTAGTTGAGTCCTCTTCTTCCTACCGAGGGGCACTGTGCTCGAAATTGCCTGACTAGCCCTAATTTTCACATGAGTCTTTTGGCTGATATGGAGTTCCATGTTATGGGACTTAAGGATTTTAGCACTCCATAGATGATGATGATTTAGAAAATCTGGGAGGTAGAAAGTTAAACCACTACAGTCCACGCCATGACACTCAGCAATGACAGAAACCAAGTACCCCATACCCAAATTGTTGGTCCTTTTTTGTAGAGTTGAAAAAATAGCATTGAACACATGTGTGGAGGTGCATACTAGGATGATGTGATCCATGCACCACAACAGGAATAGTTCCTTTGTTGAGCACTTATTGGTTTCTGATTTATCAAAAACCAATTGAAGCATGAATTTGTGTAATAACAAGTGCTTTTGTGTTCTTATGATTTTGTTATGGGCATTTTTAGTGTCGAATCATTCTAATCCAATGAGCTCATTCCAATAGCGAGAAGCATGAAAATCATCGTGCTGATCGATAATGGAAGACTCGGGGAACCTACAAATGTCGCATATGATTTCGATATTCAAATCATAATTTTATTCTTGTAACGTAAACCACATTTGTTTAAGGTTACTTGGTTCGTAATAATGGGAAGTAAATAATTGTAAAATGAGCTCCTAGTAGACAGGATATTGGAAGTGTATGAACTTCGCCCATTGAATTCTTTCTGCTAAGTTCTCTACCCTATCTCGCAATTCTAGCCTATCAAGTGTATCAAAATCAAAATATTTCAGGGCTACAATTTGTTTAGCATTAAGGGATTGGAAACGAATACCTTCCTCCTATGTGTAAATTGGGAAGGGTACTCTAAAGTCCGCCACCTTGTTCCTTCGCCATCGTCCTAAGACTTGGTTTCATCATGATGATTGATCATGCTTTGCTGACTGCTTAATGTGCGGCATACTAGCTTGCAAGTAGGTAGAAGTTAGAGGAGACTAGAAGTTGGAATTTGGTTAGAGAGAAGTGAGAGTGTTTGGAGGTTCTAAACTTAGAGAGATAAAGTTAAAATGAAAGTGAGCAAAAAAGTGAAGTAAGAAATGAATATATAGGTAAATGAAGGGTAAAATTGTAAAAAATTAAATTGAAATTTGCGTATTCAAATTTTATCCTGCCGCAGGCCACGATTGCGACCTGCAATTTTTTCACCAATTTCTGATTTTTTTCTTCTTTTGTCCTTCTCCACTTTTCTGAGATCACTTCTTAACTCTTTAGAGCTCTTTCACCTGTCTTTTGCTGACTTTCTCGATCATCTAATTCATGTCGAAGTCTTATGCGTTCCCGATTTTATTTGGAAATGAAATAACCTAACTATGGAATTCAAACTATTTAAAAAAAATCTAAGGAAATAACATGAAATTAACAATCCATGGGTTGCCTCCTAGGCAACGCTTCTTTTTACGTTGGTAGCTCGATGCTCTTCTTGTGCTCAAGGTGGTTAAAATGAATAATGCAATGGTAGCGCAGTCATTGATCATACCATTTGCACATGAGCTACCATGTCTTGGGTTCCACCTTCCTTTTGCTTCACCTTTCGTCGCATTCTCCTTCACGATCGTTTCTCTCTAAACGCATTCCTAAGGTTCTTAATATCTTCCTATTGTCCTCGAGGTTCGGTTTCTTTGATGTTAACTGGAAGTAAGGGAGAGCTATTATCTTTCTTTGACACAGTAAAGGTTATTTGGTGCTCTCTAACCCTCAGAGTTAGTTTACCCCCATCATCATCAATTTTGGAGTGGGCAATAACCAAAAATGGTCGTCCAATGCTGGACCTCGCTTCTGGAGCCTAGTATTCGGAGACATTTGACAGAGACAATACTATCCTTGACCCTATCGAACTTTTTTAGGGACAAAAATGCATAACTTTCTCTGTAGTCGCTGGCCTAATAATTTGTTGGACTGCTGAAAGAAGACTTCCAGATCTACAACTTTCATGAAGACCTTGAAGACGAATTCTATCATTAGGACGGTCAAAAATTTGACCAGACGATTCAAGATGAACAGTGTACAGAAGAAGCGGAGGGTCAACTATAGAGAAAACAGAAAGCAGACGAATGATTACAAAGCAGACGAATGAGGGGTAGACGAATGCGGAAAAGCAGATGAATGCGGAAAGCTAACAAATGCAAAAAAGCAGAAGAATTTGGTGAAGCAGACGAATGTGGAGAAGCAGACGAATGCTGAGCAGCAGACGAATGCTATAAAGCAGATGAATGCTGAACAGCAGACAAAGGTCACGAAGCATACGAATGCCAAACAACAGACAAAGGCCCCGAAGCAGACGAATGCCGAACAACAGACAAAGGCCACGTAGCAGAAAAATGCGGAACAACAGACGAAGGCCACAAGGCAGACGAATGTCACCAAGCAGACGAATGCCACAAGGCAGAAGAATGCGGAACAGACGAAGGCGGAGCAGACGAATGCCATAAGGAAGATGAATAGGGAAAAGCAGACGAATGTCACAAGGCAGACGAATGCAGAAAAGCAGATGAATGCCACAAGGCAGATGAATGCGGAGCAGACGAAGGCGGAGCAGACGAATGGAGTCAACTTAAGAGGATGCAAAGTCTTGAGACGAAATGACGTCGTCACAGACGTAGTGTCTTTTACAGATGATACAACTTTAAAGACGAATCATCCTTACAGACGATACATCTACACAGACGATATGACGTCATCACAGACGAAGCGTCTTTTATAGACGATACAACTTTAACATTCTTAAGCATCTCCCCTTCTAAGGACCAGACTTTTGACTCCTATGCCCAAACATTTCATACTATGTACCGCTGGAAAGCTAGTAAGATAAGCTACAACTTTCCAGAAGGCAACTTTGACTAATTTAGTCTAAATTAGTCCAGTTTTTTCCCTGAATTTGGTACACAATTTCTACACCTAGGAGAGACTTGGATTTTTAAAATGTACAACTATCAAGAAACGTGCGCAAACACATGGAGAACTTTTCGGTTCTAAACTCGTTTGCCAAAACCACAAAAACTCAAACCTAGCTTTAATTACAAATTTTTATCATAAACAAAGGCTTAACACAAAATACAACATATACAGAATGCTCAATGTTTACATGCTTGTGCAGCTATTGAAACGTGATCAAACTAACTTAGTTAGAAAAGTTCCTAATATCTTGGAGTTTCCGATGCCTTGCAAGGATTGCTACCCTTCTCGTTCTGCACCTGAGGAGGGAATAGTGGGATGAGTTACATAGCTCAGTGGCTAATATATATATAGTCATTGGCAATTGACGACAAATTCAAGCATGTGTATATACAGGCGTATATTCAATAATTCTAGTAGCCGTCCATTTAGTCAATTAATTTAAGCATTTGATCCATTTATCTCAAACTTTTAACACACAACATAAACTTCAACCATTAAATATAACACTGAATTATGCACCAAACTTGACAATTCAATTTTTTTGCAATGCACAATCAATTGGCTCGAGGGTTCCATGGAAACATAATGGAGAAATCAAAGTTTACCCTATGAACAAAATGAGTCCAATTTCGGAGCTCGTATGCCACAAGCGGGCAGCCAGGAGAAGGCTCTTGTCAACGTGCACTTGACTAATAGATTGGTTCCACTCTCGCCCAAACAAAAGCACATATTCATTTTCTCATATGCTCATACTTTATGCTTTGTCTTCTTTTCATTTAATACAAAAGTCATGACCTTTTTTGAGGTATAACATAATCATAATGCAACATGTATTTTGTTTTCAGTTAAGTCACAACAATTCAATATCAAGCAAAATCCATTTTGAGAAATCACGTACACACACATAGGCAAGAATTTGCCTAATCAGATAATAACTATAAATAAATTACCCACTTAATTAGCTTGAGAAAATCCAAGTCAAGCTTGCCTTTATCCTTGCTCTTGGGTAGGATTCCCTTGGTTTCCTAAAACAACCAAGGTTCCATTTAAAACAACATTCCAATGAAATACATAAACTTCAAAAATCACAAAATTTTAACAAACATAAATTTACACAAATTTAACCTACCCATACCCCATCTAGGTCAGAAAACTTAGGATCTAGTTTAGAAACCCTATAATCATTTGGGTTCACCTAACTCATCTTCTTCCAACACAAACCTTTCACTCTACACAAACTCCTTTCTTCCTCTAACCCCTTCTTCCTTAACACAACTCCTTACTTTAATAAAGCAAGAGAAGAGATGATTAACTCACCTTAACAAAGTTGATTTCTCTTTTTTTCTTCTTTCACCGAAAACTTTTCTCCTTCTCTCTTATTTTCGACACTCTCCTCCCTTCTTCTAATTCAAGACAACTTATATGGGCTTTCTTCGCATTTTACCCTCCATTAGACTTGGCTTTCCATATTTACCCCTCATTTCATTTAATACAAACCTACTAACCTTGAAATAATTATAACTCCAAGAATTAAATCTATCTAACCCTAAAATTATTTTAAATCATGCTTATCCTAAAGAAATTTTTTTCAGGGTGCAACAACTCTCCCCCCTTAAAGAATTTCGTCCTCGAAATTCTTACCTAAGACATTGAAGAGATGTGGATACTTGTAACATCCTATTACCTACGGGGAGGTTAGAATAGTAAATATGAGTGATCATTGAGAGTTTAGAAATGCATTTGCATGCTCATACATAATGTGTCATACACATACATGTGAATAGTAAAATTTTTGCACATGAAAATAATTGTAGATGCATTCATTGACATTCTGGGTATAATTGTCAATAAATGTGATTGTTATAGTTGTGATTTGTTTGTATTGAAAACTGATTTGGAGAGTGTATTTGTTGATTTAGAATTTTTGGACTAGGAAAAATGCCAAGTGGCAAGACAATTGTTAAATGGTAGTAGAATTTACTGTCTAATGGCAATAGAAATTTTGATAAATGACTTTAAGAATTATTGACAAGTGTCATTAAAAATTGGGAGAAAATTGGAGTAAAAATTAGAGACAAATAGACTAGTTTTTAATATGAGTCCACATGGGACCTTAGGAACGTGACAAGTGGCAGTGACAAGTGTCACTACCAGTCACCACTCATCCAATTCACGACACTCTTCACTTGAAAGGCCAACTAAATTGTTTTGTATTCAATTTATCTCTTGCTTTCTTCATATTTTCGTGGCTCCTTCTTCTTCTCTTCTTCTCCTTCACGACTTTTGACTCACCCACATTGAACCTTGCTCCATCTTTCAATTTCTACTTCCATCTTATTGTTTCTTCAATTTGCGACAAGAAAAGCCTACCTTTACCTTCTTTAGAAGATGAAGAACGTGGGATGCTTGGGAGCTAGGGTTGAGTGAGATTTTGAAGAATTGAAGCCAAACCAAGTAAGTTATGCTTTAAATGTCATAGGCATGGTTAATTTAAGCTAGAATGATGAGTAAATTGAGATTTGATGATTTGATTTTGCAAGTTTTATGTATGTGTCATGGGTGATGAAAAATTTATGTACATGTCTTGTTTTTGGATATGTAAGATGAGTAATAATTCATGTAGGGGTATAGAGATGTTGGAGATTGAATGATCTTCAAAGTGGGTTGTAGATGAGTGTAGAAAATTGGTTATGAATGGGTAAGTATATATATTCTCTATTTTTGGTCAATGATCAAGTATAGATCATGATTTTTTGTAAGTGATTTATGGAGTTGAATTGGGTAGAGAATGATGAGGAAATGAAATGGAAGAGAAAATCTAGGTATAAGATGAGTTTGTTGTAAATGTTAAAAGTTTGAAAATCTGGAAAATGTTAGCAGAAAAAAATTTCCACTGATATGCTTATGTGTTTTAGCCATAACTTGTTCTATAGTTATCCAAATGAGTTGATTCTTGATTTGGATTAAACTAGAGACATATGGCTACCTTTCTTATGAAGACATCGAGTTTAAATTCTGCTTTTAAGAGTCTCAAATTTTGATGTGGAGATGAGAACTGGATGCAGCAAAATCTTGGATGAATGTATATGTTTGTGTTCTATTTTGGGTGTTTATGTACAACTAGGGAATATGAATTGGGTATGGATGATGTTGAGCTAAGCTTGAGGTATACATGAAGTAGTCATCAACTTGAAATGATGAATTTTGAATATGAAGTGCTTGATACATAGGAATAAGAAATGTTATGGACAAGGATAGAAATTTTTGAATGATATGGTGTAGTTGAATAGGATGATTGAAATAAGTTGAGAGTTAAGGGTTTAATGAAATCTAATTGGTGTTTGAGTTGTTATGAAGTGGTTTTGTGCTAGAAGAGGTGAATTTGAGAAGATTATGGGTGTATATGATGTTAGAATGGATGTAGGAACCTTTGGAGAGGCTTTGGAAGGAGTTTTGGGTCACCAATGTCCATTAGATGGACTTTAGGCCCGTTAAACGAACCTTCTCGGGTGTAAAAACACTCCCAGGCCATTCCATGTCCGTTAAACGGACCTTCTCGAGTGAAAAAGCACCCCTAAGCCCGACAATCTCAGGATAGCTACAGTAAATCGCGATTTTTGATCCTTTTAAAGGCAAAATCTCGCTTTGAGGTCTTCACAAAAATTGTATACCTCGAAGTTCTCTTTCAAACCGTGATCTTTTGTGAAAGTTATGGCAATCGTGCCAACATAGGTTCATTAGGAGTGAGGACATAAACACAGTTGCTTCTTTTGACCATAAATTCTTCTCTAGACCTCCAAATGACTTGATTCTTGAAGCAATAGATTCATAACACATGTTTTTATCTCTCCATGAAAATTTTTTGTAATTGGTGTTGAATTAAAAAATATTGATCAAATGAAAGTGATGGAATATGTTGGAACAGTGTAAATAGGATTCTTTTTACTGAGCATACTTCAGTGTTTTGATTATATCTGGACCTATAGGATTCCAATTGAGATGATTTTTTATTTTTAGTAAACTAGAGAAATATTAATACAAATTATATGGAGAAGCTAAATTTTGATTCGGTCTCTAAGATGTTCAATTTCTAGATGGAAGTGAAGTAAATCACACGTTAATATTAAGATAATCAATACACAAGAAGGGGGGGTTGAATTGTATAATCTTTCTCGTTA
>JAOSBM010000206.1:28227540-28241268 GCA_027568955.1 Erythroxylum tenue
TCTCTAAAATCACAAATTTTCATGGAGAGATAGAGGGATGTCTTAGGAATCCAACGCTTCAAAAATCTGATCAATCGAATGTCGGACGGACAAGTTAGAAGCAAAAGAATGAAAGAGGGTTGGTCGCCCTCGCGAGTTGGTCGCAGGGTGACCATTTCGCGACTACGAGCTGGTCGCAGTCGCGACCAGAAAACTTTCGAGGCCCGAAACTTTTGATCCATAGCTCCAAAATTTTCAAACTTGGTATCATTGGAAAGCTAAAAGAATGCTCTACAACTTTTGTGAAGGACCCAAAAACCAATTCCATCTCTAAAGCGGTCAAAAATCTACTAAAATTTTCTGCCCAAAAATGCTATCCTAAAACAGCAACACAACTTCCATAAATCATAACCTCCTATTTCATTGTCCAAAAAATCCATAATTTATATCAATGGAAAGATAAAAACATAATCTAAAACTTTCATGTAGCACATAAAGGCAATTTCAACCTCTAACTAGGTCAATTTTCCAATCAAAGTCTCAGCCATGTTAAAATTACCTAAACTATATCCAAACTTTCAAATTTCACATCTTCCAATTTCCACAATAAAAAATAACATATTATACATCATTTTAAAGCTATATAAATTCTCTATAACTTTGATGTAGACCCCTTACTATAATTCAGACCATATCAGTACAGAAATTAGCCTCAAAGCAGTACACACAAATTTACCCTTAATTACCACTTTGGCATTTGGGTTTAATCTCGTGCTTCAAAATAATTAAACAATTGACCCATTTACCATATAGCTATAGCATATAATTATATGCATTATTTTGTTGAGCAACAAATCTATATGACATGTTATACATATCAAATAAATTTTTCTAGGATTAAATTTGTTATCCAATAACATTTATTCTAATACCATATGATGAATAAAATAATTATAACACTTATAATTAATTTTTTCATCATATTCATATCTCCATATGATATATTAGAATTTTTTCTAATCAAATCTTTTCTGGTGTGACCCATTGTGATCTTTGTCAAGCTGAAAATATAATTAAAACTCTTTTTCATTCTATAAATCATAAGAGGTATCTAGCAAAATACATTATAATATTACCCAAAAGACATTAATGGTAAGTATCATACACAAATCATGATCTCAAAGTAATAATTGCCCGTGTCAATTCTCTTGTCACATAATATCTTGAATAGATGCAAGATTGGAATATGTCATTCTTGCCAATTTATTCTTTCTTGATCTCTAAAGTAAATTGTAAATATGATTAACTCCTTAATCATATTGCATGGATACAATATTACTTTATCAAGGGCTCCATAGATACTATTTCTCATATCCTATATGAGGGACAACAGTATTTTTGATGAATATTTATCCTCCGCACAAGTCATGTGTATTGAGGCATTATCCGTATAGCTACTTGTTACAGTGACAGTACCAACAAATACACATTTCTCATGTACGAAAATAAACATCTCATACCATAGAATTCAAGACAGTATGAAACATTAATGACATAAACACAATCCTAATAATGTTTCATTTGAGTTCTGTCCAATATTATAATCTCCATTATATATCCGTGTGATTAAACCAATAACTCCTTATCTAATGGTTTGTAGAACATCATCATCATTTAATCCACACTCTAATCTTTTACTATTCAATTAATATTCCATGTTAATTACCAAGATTAATGACATTTCAGAGTAATCATTATTTTCTATTATGAAGTTCTGCAATCTAAGTCCCCCAATCGAATAATCAATCAATAATGAAAACTCCTGGAACAAAATGGCATTAACCATCCAATTCCTGAGCATAACTATTAGAATACAACCATCCAATGGTTGGCTTCTAGATCGTGACACTAACAATGTCATCTACATATACAATAATAGTAGTGATTTTACCTTGCCTTTTCTTAAGAATAAGTGTGGTTAGAATTACTTTAATGATATCCAAAAGTTACAATAGATCTTATAAACCTTCCAAACCATGCTTTTGGAGACTGCTTCAACCCTTACAATGATTTCTTCAATTTACAAACCTTTTTACTTTGCCTTTCTACTACCATACAACTTGGTGGAAGCTCCATATAGATTTCTTCAGGCAAGTCACCATGTAAAAAAGCATTTTTTACATCAAATTATTGCAAAGGCCAATCCAATCAATACTATAGGTTTGGATATACTCCCTTGCTGCCAATCTTGCTTTGAACCTTTCAACTATGCCACTTGCATTATACTTTACAGTGTAAACTTATTGACATCTAACTGGCTTCTTTCCTGGTGGGCATTCAACATTCTCCCAAGTTTTACTTTTTTGTAAAGAGTTCATTTCCTCATTCATTGCAGCTATCTTCCTTGGAACATTTAGAGATTCCAGCACACTGTTAGGAATAAATATAATAGATAATTGATTTATAAGTGACTTAGTTGATTCTTACCATTATTATTTGATACATCATGACTCATGGGGTATTTAACTTTACTTGAAATTTCAAGTTCATATGTAGGCTTAGGAATACCGTTAGTAAGACGATCTGGTAGTTGTTTTCTGGGTGGATCAAGGTCAATAATAGGAATATCCTAAGCAAACAATTGGTGTGTTATATTAGTGAGAGTCTCAACTTTCTACACTTGATGGACCAACATCTTCATCTTTAGTTGTCTTTTCTTGTTTAATATCCTCTGGTTCCATAACCTCTTTCTGCTCATCTTCATGTTCCAACTGATTATTAGCATCATCACTAACATCATTACCATCTGAAACACGACAGTCACCTTCGTACTCCCCCTAAAGTTCATAATTAAGAGTCTGAATTTTCTTCTGGTACTCCCCCTGAAGTTTAAACTTAAAGAAATACATTGTATCTTCATAAAAGACTACATCCATTATGATAAACATATGTTTAGCTAAAGGATGATAACACCGATGCCCCTTTTGGTTTGTCACATACCTAAGAAAAATACACCATAGGGCTCATGGAGTAAGCTTATTTCATTGATGTTTATAGATATGCACAAATGCTACACATCTAAAAATATGAGGAGGTAAATTTGGTATTGGTGGAGTAGCTACAACATTAGTAAGACTTGAAATGGTGTTTGAAAATTCAATAGAGTAAGAGGGAATTTGATTAATCAAATATGCAATAAAAGAAAATGCTTCTCCTCAATAAGTCAATAGCATATGAGCTTAAATTAATAAGGCACAATTAACTTCTAGCAACTATCAATTTTTTCCTCTCAACTAACTCATTCTGTTGGGGTGTATCCATACAAGTAGTTTGATTAATAATAGCTTGTGCTTCCAAATAATGTTTGAATTCAAAGCTTTGATATTCTCCACCATTATCACTACGAAGAACTCAAACTTGTGCATTATACTGAGTTTGAATAATCTTATCAAAATTTTGGAACAATAAATTCACTTCATTCTTGGATTTCATTAAACAAAACTAAATCATCCTCATATAATCATTAATAAAAGAAACAAACCAACTAAACCCGGCTAAAGTTGGAATTTTGGATGGACCCCATACATTAGAGTGAATAACCATAAAGGGTAAGGGACTCTTATTTAACACTAATGGAAATGAATTTCAATGAAATTTTGCAAGTTCACAAACATCATAGCGAAAACTAAAGACATTAATTTTTTCAAACAAACTAGGAAATAATTTTTGAGATACCAAAAAGATGCATGCCCCAAACGTCAATGCCATAGTTAGAGTTTAGCTTTATTTTTCTCCACTTTTGAGTCATCCAAAACAAAAACTTGATGCAACCTATCTAAAATCCTTGATGTTAGGTCTAGATAATATAACTTCCTTGTCTTAGAGTTTTAGTGAGAGTTATAATCCAAGAGGTTATAATCCAAGGATGGAACAAGCAAAAAAAATCCAAATTTAGAGTTTTAGTGAGAGTTAAAGCCCCTTCGCTAACAATTAGGGCTTTATCACCATTAACAGTAGAAACAAATTTTTGTGATGATTCTGTGAGTTCAGTAACCTATCTAGAATCAAAGGTCATATGATTTGTAGCACCAAAATCAATTATCCATGTACTATTAGAAGCAGGTGCAGAAACATTATAAATCTTACCACCATTATCTTTAGTTGCTACTAATGCAAAAGTCTTCTTAACAACATCACCATTGATTTTGGTCTCAACAACAGTAGCAGTTGGAGTTTTCTTGAAATTCTTCTTTTTGGCTGCTCGATTATTGTCCCACCAATTTGGATATCCTATATGTTCATAGCAACGATCTTTAGTATATCCAATCTAGTTGCAATGAGTGCATTTGTATGTAGAATTTTCACCACCAATAGTTGTCTTTGATTTGTTTATAACCACTATAGCAACAACTTCAAGGTTTCTAGATTCTCCTATCAACGTTTCACGGCATGTTGTCTCTCGACAAATCAATGCATAGCATTCTTATAAAGTTGGAATTGATTACTTCCTTAGAATCTCTCCACAAACCTATTCAAAAACATCATCTAAACCTGTTAGGAATATATGCACCCTTAGTCATTTAATCGATTTTTAGTATGCTTCAACATTTCAGGATCCTTCATGACAACTTTATCCCGGTGATCTAGTTCCTGAAAGACTTCAATTAACTCTTCATAGTATTTAAAAAGGGTTCTTCCAATTTGTTTTAGAGTGAATAACCTTTGGTTCAGGATAAACAACTGCAATTCATCACTTCCAATATGGAAGGCTTTTGTTAGTGCGCTCCATATTTAATAAGTTCTGGGTAATCGTAAATATCGCTTCAAAATCTCTAGACTTATAGACATTAGTAACCATCATTTAACTTTTTGATTTTTAGCATGTCCCTTCTTATAATCATCTTCAAATTCTGTAGGTGGCTTTGTTTTGCCACGAATATAAGAGAGTTTCTCCCTTTAATCAATATGCATCTCCATTAGTTGTGACCAAACATCATAATTTGATTTAGAAAGAATGATGCCTGCATTAAAAGCTCCTTCGGATTGAACAATAATAGGAATACATTTTTCACTCATCTTTAAAACGTTTTATACGCTCTGATACCAACTTGAAAGATAAGAAGAAGAACAACGAAAAATAATCTTTTCATCATTAGTTTTTCAGAAACGTACTAGTTATGGTGTACAATAAGGAAAGAAATATCAACAATTAATCTTACAACTATAATTAGGAGTCTAGGAATATATTTAAAACTATACAATCCTAGCAATTAAGGAGAAAAATCTCACAAAATGTCAAGTTGGAATTAATTGTCCGTGTTATTAAACTTATTCTTTGCCTATAACCCTAGTTCCACTCCAAAAGAATAGTAGATCTTTCATTTCTTTATAGCACCTAAGCTCTTCTAGAGCATATGTTGTCTTCCTAGGCATAAAGAACCCAGAAGTGTAAAATTTTGAGCTTTTTAATTTACAAGGTAGCAAACTTAGACGTACTCTTCAGTTGTGTATATGAATGATGAGGGGGGTATTTTTGTTCAAGATCTAGAGTTTTCGTATTGATTTTCAATCCATAGTTGACTTTCAAAGATCAACTTTCCATTAGAATAGGTAAGGAGATCACTCTCAGCCTCGGTGAGGAAGAAGAAATGCTCAATTTGTAAGTATTGTTCATTGTTATTTCTTAATACTCTGCTTTCTCTGTGAGTAAGGTTTCCTCTTTGTGACAGTGCATCGTAAAGCTAGTTTAAATAAAAACTAGACTACTACTATAGCAGTAGTGAGTCTAGGTCGATCCTTCATAGAGTGTGTATAAAGTTTCCAAATGAAAGTAATTGGTGTTTAGGTTTAACGAGGGATTTGGAACTGTCAAACAAGAAAATAAAATGAAAATAGACTAATAAAAACAAATTAAAGAAAACATGCAAAAAATGATAAAGTGGGATATTCGATAGGGACCCGGTTCTTTGATTCATTCTAGGCCTACACCTTAATTAAACATATTTTATTGATTTGTTGTTTTCAAACCTCTCCTAGCAACTATTAATCGTGGGTTAATAATTAACCCAATTTTTACTTAGGTAGTGTTTAATCAAGATATGATTGTTAATTAAACTTAACCACTGAATAACCTAGGATCCGATCTCTAGATTTAATTAGGTAGTAGCATTACGAATTAGGAAAATCGATTAATTAAGGCAACAACCACATATGATGTGTCATTTAACCTAGGTCATGTTATCCCTAATGATTACGAATCATTAGTTGTTACACATGAATTTCAACATAATAATTATGGATTATATCAAAATTCTAGCAATGAGTTTGCAAATAATGGATTCAATGGATGCATTAAACTCATCTTTTTATAATATCCAATGGATTCATACACAAATAACTAAACAATAAAGATAATACGATTATTCATATACAAAACTCAAATCCATATGCCTAGGAAAACACAATCAATTTAAATAAGAGAGAAAGAGACAAAAAAAATATGAAAGGAATGTTTAACCTAGGTTGTCGACGTTGATGTCACTGCTGAATCGATGTCAGGATATCTAACTTGTCATAGGTCTCTCTCCCAAAAAATGCCTCGGCCCTACCTTGAATAACCCAGCCGAAACCCCTAGCAACGCCTCCCTCTCTTCTCTACTCTCTGTGCTACCGTTCTGTTCTATTTAATCATTTAATTTCTGGTCCACTGGGACGATTCACTCTTATTAAAACCTACACTCCTCTTGCTGCGTTTCATTCCTGCCTTTGGTGCATTTTTATTCTTTTCTTTGATAGTGCTGCACTGTGTTTTTTTCTCCTTCCTTGGCTGTGCGTCGTCGCTTTGCTTCATTACACTACGTCATTTTGCTTGGTTAGTTGTCCACCTTCTGCACTGCTACGTCATTTCTCCTGTCCTTTGCTGCATCATTTTTGACTGCTTACCAGCTGCTGCATTGTTTCTTTGGCGTGGATTGCTCCTTGGCGTGCTTGCTCCGTGTGTTGCCATTTTGCTTCATGCTTCCAGCTTGCGTTGCCATCTACTGCATGCTTTGCTCATGGGCTGCTCCTTTGTGCTGCATTTTAGGCGTGTCTTTATCCACCAACTGCATGTTGTTTTAGGTGTGTCTTTATCCACCAACTGCATATTGTTTTGTCGTGCCTTGGTTGTCTACCTGCACTCCACTCCTTTTGCCAACTATCCCACTCCAGCTACTTAGTTTCGGTTGGTTACTTATGAAATTAAAGCTGGTTGTATGGGCATGAAGTCCCATGCAATCTCATGTACAGACTCATGGCTGTGCAAGCTTTGTGCTTGACCATCAGCATGATTTTCCAACCATCTTTCATTTTATTCTCTAACATACATTCAGTTGTCCAGCAAGCAATGAGATGCAGTCTTCTTCTTTGTTTTATTCTCCAAGTGCAATAACCTCCACCCATATTTTGTCAACTGTCCCTTGCTTTTTATGTTTCAAATCTATGTTAATTAAAGATTGGGACAAGTGGCCTCCAACCTCTTACCAACCCTCACACACTCACTATTTAGACCCCATTCTTTTTTAGCTCACGTTTTTCTCTTGTTTTTGTGTGCAGCCAACACCTTGCTCTCCACTTACTTTCAGTTCTTCACAATTTTATGACACTATCCATGAAATTCACGTCAAGATATCTTGCATGCATGCAAATCCATAAATAATCCAGGCAGCCATACGTGAGTGAGTGATGCTTTCCTTGCTTCTTTATTTTCTTCTTTTGGACTGAATTTTCCATATTTTCTTCTAGTCCAACAAACGTTATTTTGAAAAGATCTTCTTGTCTTCTTCTTGTTTAATTTTCTTCTTTTTACTCCCTGAAGACAAGTGAAAATGAATCTTCGAAAAATAGCCAAACTATAGAGCTTTTGACTCACTTTAACTTCTTTGCTTCTGAATTGTGCCTAAAATCACATTTGAGTCAAAGTGAATATCTTAAACAATTTCATTTCCTTAATCGCTAAGTGTTATGAAATAATTAAACAATCAATTAAACATATATCACTTTGTTGTCGACCTACTTTTCTGTCTCACCTACTCGATAAAGATTGAAGAAGCTAGCTGATCCACTTCCTGCATTATCCTTTTTTTTCTTCACAATGGTAATAAAAATGGGATTATATCTTTTGAAGTTTCAATCTTTAATTTATGTGTGGTTTCTTAGAGAAATGTTAGCCACAAGTTATATCTTTCTGAAAGTTGGTATATTTCTTTCTTTGTTATTTCATGAGTGCATCAGGGATTTCATAGGCCTTTTGATTTAAGTGATTCTTATCTTGGTTGCTTAGTCTTAACTCCAATTCTTGGGTTCTTGGGTTAAGTTTTTTGTTTAGATATTTAACCACTATTGTCATCTTAGATTTGGGGGCTTTCATTTGTGTTTTCGTGTGACCAAAAAAAGGCTTCAATTTTTTCCATATTGCATCTTCTCTTAGGTTTTGTGTTTTTCCATGTTTTTTCTTCCAACTTCTTCCATCTTGTGTCTCATTTGCCTATTGTGTTAAAGTGAATTTGTAAAACCCCAAACTTTTCTTTTAAAATTTCATTACGTGTGAGTGATGTTTTTGGCTGAATATAAATTTTATTTTTACTAAAAGGTGAATTGGGGACCTGATCCTGAATGACTTGACAATACTTGAGATAAGTATTAAAGTCAAATGATAGTCGAAAAATATTGGAGATGACTGGTATGGAAATGGACCAAAAATAAATTCGATTAGATGGATTTATGATAGATCAAGGCTGACCTTGTTTTACATTATCGTGGAGTAAATTGGAAGCATTTTTGGGCTAAAACATAAGGACATAAACCAAGTAATCCGTGAGAGAATCAGTCATAGTTAAGGACTCTTAAAGTAAATCAATCCAACTTAGATGTTGATATGTTTAGGTGTAACAAGTTAGTAAGTGGACCTGAAGCTCCTACCAAAATTGGACAGGTTTTTCTTAAGCCACTTAATTATTTTAGATAAGAAATAATACATGTACATATGAATGAGCCTTAAGTGACAGTTGTCACGTACATGTAGAGGTTCTCATTATTTTGGAACAGGAATGCATGAAAACCTCATGTTGCCACGTTCATGAAGGAGTAGATGTGAGGGACTTAAAATTCATTACATGTGAGACCAATACATGGTCTGGACATGTGTCATTTTTGTAAGAGCTAACATAATGGACAGCTATTGGAAACAAATCATGTAACGAGTTAGACAACTTTCTACAACGTGTAACTTATACAAGGATGATGAAGGCGTTGTTCCAACTTCATTCCATCGACATTTTACTACTCCTTTAGACCAGAATTGATGATGGACAATTGCAGCTGCTCCCTTCACGCATAGATCTTCCAATATTTTGTCTCTAGGAAATAATTTCTGCTTGATGCTTAAGCTTCCAACTGTGGATAACATCTTCATCAACGCAAGCTACGTGCAGGGAAAAGATGGACAGCACGCTACCACCTGATTTTGGTATGCTAAACCACTCTTTTCCTTCCGCTTTAGTTGGTCACATGAAAACTTAAGTTAGTTACATGAATTCCCTTACTAATCATGTGAATGTTTGAGCTGATTGCATGGTTAAATGAAGAGAAAAACAACATGGTAGATAGAGAGAAAACAACCTAGTTACATGTAAAGAAAACAACATGTATATCCATATCCTATGTATGTTGTTCAATGGTTATTAATTGGCAGCATGTAGTTACTATATATGTGGCCTAATGGCTATTCAATGACAGCATGTTGTTGTACATAGTTCAATGGTTCAATGTAAGGAAGACAACATGTATACATTATGTATGTTATTTAAATGAAAAGAAGACATCATGTAAAAATTATGGACATTGTTTAATGTTTGTTCTATGGTTCAATGAAAAGAAAACAAAATTTTATTCATACTAAATGCTAAGATTTTGGTTAAGTTCTTTGTCATAAAATTTGTAGAACAAGGTGGTAAGTTATGGATGTACATGGCAGGTTTTAGGAACCCTTCAAGGGTCTCCCTCATAGCTGAGCAAGACAATAAAGTTATCTTATCACCGTAGACTCAAGACTAGTAAGGGAAAAGCACCGAACACATGAGGGTGGTTAACGATAAACGACAAACTGTGAGTGTATCTTTAAATTGATTTTGTAAAGACGAATTTTACCTCATTATGAAAAGTATGTTTATGAATAATTTCATTGGTGCTACTACTTGAATTTAAAAGTCAATCTTCATAAGGTTTACATATTCTTTGATTTAACATTGAATTGAGATTTGGATGCACTTGGAAGCCAACGAGATGTACACATGCTTTGAGTTAGAATTGAATTGAAATTTGTGTATGCTTTAAATTGGCATGGAAATAGACTTTGGACATGAATTGAATTGGTGTTGAAATGAGGCGCGCTCATGTGTTAATTGTGGTTTATCTTACAGTAAGTCGTTAGGTCTTTATACATATGATTATATCAATTAGAGTACGTCCTAACGTGCATGGCTGTGTTTGGGGGCCATTTGTCACTAACATAGGTGGTGTCTGTCAGTATGTTTTGTGAGTCGCCCTTTGCATGTATGGAGTATATATTTTGCTAGCACTATTACAGGTAAGCGATATAGAACCAACTTTGTAACTACTAATTTATATGTAGTGCTAGCATTGTTATGGTAAGCGTTGTAGAACCAGCTTCATAACAATCGGTATATAATGGTTAACTTGGAGTGGGTAAGCGATGCAGAACCTGCTTTGTTACTAGAGGATAACCAGGCGCGGGTAAGTGATACAAAACTATCTCCGTGGCCTTACACCTAAAGGTACTAGATGGCATAGACAATTAGTGATGGGCTATGTTTTAAAAAGAAAGTTCATGAAAGTATTGATTGTCGTCACTGTTTACAAGAAAAGAGGAACTTGATCTCAAAAAAATATGTATATTTTGTTTTACATGTGCAATGATCTTATGAAAAGAAAAGAATTTGTTTTGTAAGAGCATTGGTTGTTGCTTGAAAAGAAAAGAAAATGATTTTTATGGAGGTTAATATTTGTATAAATGTTTTTAATGGAAACTAATAACACTCACTGAGCTCGTTTAGCTCACCATTTATTTTCTGTTTTTAAATTATAATGTCATGACCCGGTACCACATCGGGCACATGACAACCGCCGCATATTGAGCTAAGGACACTCACGGTATCCTTAATTTGACTATGCAAGGCTAACTGAATATCTCTCCTTTTTTTTGAAAAATTTGGGCAGCAAAATGGTAGTATTTTAAAAATCCCAAAACTCAATCAAACACCTGCAAACAATTTTAAAAGCACTTCTATATTCACATTAAAATTCTACCACAACTTCTGGACTTTTAAGTCCACTCAAAAACAATCTCAACAATAGTACCAAAAGTTCATACATAAGGTCTTTTACAAACTACAAGACAGTCATAAGTTAATTTATAAAATCATAAGGCATATAAACATAACCATTCTGATAAAAACAGTAAAACAGTTCATGAGCTACTATGCAACTAAAGTATAAAACAGAAACTACCCACTTGCGGTAATACTCCGAAAATGTCAAAAAATCGCACGATCCACTCAGAGCTTCAAGCTCACTAAATTATCCTGCATGGTTGGAAGGCGGAGGAAGATGTGTACACTATGTACTCTGTAAGCAGGAAAAACATATATCATAAATAGAACTCGATACACATCAAGACGGTATAAATAACCTATGAGGTAAACATATATCACATAAAAACACATAAGCCTAGCCTATGACTGAACGTATACTAGTTAGGAACTACATAAGCATATCAATCACTCATCAGGTGAACATAGGTTCCAAGTCCAGTTCCAGTTCACAAAAGCAGAAAGATATGACAAGTATAAATCAAATCTCGTCAGAAAAAATATCAGAATAAGCCAAAACAACCATGTGTGTCGCCACTAGTCGTCCAAACTAGTGTGCACACCCATCGAATCTCAGTGTTTGCTCGACTTTCATCCACGGTGAGTCCGGACTATAGTTGACAAGAGCATCATGAGCCTAGGTGATGACCTTGTCGGTATCCAGACCCTAGGTGTGGAATCACCCGCAAGTCCTGTAGAAAGGTGTCGATACGGGGATTCGACTTACATGTACCAACATCAAGGGTACGGGGGTCGCTTAATCTGTTGTTCCTTACACACGATTGGCCAATCATTTCCTCACTAATCACAAAATCATATACAAAAATTAAGTACAAAATTCAAGTAAGGCACTATGCCTTTGGACCGATAAAATGAATCGTGCCATGGATTTAAGCCAAAAGAGAACAAATATACGTAACATACATGACTCGATTATGCATATGTAAATTCAAAAATATTATTTCATGCAATAAAATTCATCTTTTGCACTTCAAGTGCAAAGTTTTTCAAAAATGTAGTTTTATAAAATAAAACATTGTCCTTTGCACTTCAAGTATAGGTTTGTTGAAAACAATATCATTTCTCAAAATATGTAATAAAACATCAGTTTCAAAACAATGTCGTTTATTTAATACACAAGTTTGCTAGCATCTACTTGAGATTCAGTTCTACTATGCATTACCTAGGTTCAAAATTCACATACAAGTCATCATGCATGTCTTAGGATAATCTAATCATATTTGAGAGATACTGTTTCCCTAAGTCATCAGCTTCAAAACAATGTCGTTTATTTAATACACAAGAAGGTGTACACTCACTTAACATCAACAATCCTCAGTATGAGCTCCTTAGTTGACGTCTCCTGAGCCTTTATACATAAAAATATACAATGTATTTACTACTCAAACATAAATGTCATATTTATACATCGTCACATAAGTGTATAAGACACCATATCACTCTCTTTAAGCTATAGGATTCGACCATTAAACTTCTCATATGGTTACTTCGTTACTATTCACATTAGCTTTTCTTTTGCATTTTCTAAGGCATTTAATGACTTTAATCTAATACTTACTCATTTCAAAACATAATTAATCACATTTTTATCCAAGCACATTAGGCCATTATTCATCAATCTAAGCAACAATTCAAGTTTACTCTAAGTAAACATGAAAGCCGCTTTCAATGTATATCATTACGAATCCTTAAATCCTAAGCCAAGTTCACTTAGACATTTCATCAAACACCTAATGTGCATGAATTTCAAGTCATATTTTTAAGGCTTTATCATGGTAATTCATGCTCCTATCTTGTTATATAACAAATACTTCCAATCAATAACACATTTCACCACTCCATTCAATCCAATTCCCTTCATTTAAGCCATATTCATCATAATTACACAACTCATCACATTCATCCATTCCTTCTTCCATCATTTCGTCCAAGCCTATCCAACATACTTCTTAATTTTTCATCATCAATTCACATTATACATGTACAATTAACACCATAGAATTCATTTAGACCATCAATTTCAAAAGAATCATAAATTTTCACCAAAAGGGGACATTTCGGTTTTGGCTTAAAGAACCCTCTCCATGAAACATTTCATTCATCTAAACTATGATTCATTAATATTCAAGCATGGAGAACAACATATCTTAACACTAAACTCAAAATCCTAATGTAGAGAGAGATGAGACAAAATTTACCTAAACTTTCCTTTGATGATATCATCAAATCCTTTGAGAATTTCTCAAATCTAATGATAGATTTGAGTTCCTTGACCCCAAATTAGCTTAGAACACCTTGATTT
>JAOSBM010000206.1:28247594-28264653 GCA_027568955.1 Erythroxylum tenue
AAAAATCCAATAAAATTTTATTTAATAAAATGATGTTATTTTATTAACTTAACAAAACATTACTATTATTTTTATATTTTTTTTTTATTCATTCAATAAAACAATAACAATTTTGAGTTGAATCGTGAAATTCGAGCTCGACCTGAAATCCAAAAAATTAAAAATTGAGTCTAACCTAAATCTTTGTTAAAAATGAATTTTTATAGAACTGACTCGATTTACCTTCCCTAAAAATAACAATCCAAAATTCAAAATCCAAACTTGATAAAATAGAACCGTAAGGCAAATCTGGATATATAGGTGTCTAAAATTGTTCACAATTCAAATAGTATCACAGATCCAATCCAAAACAAAACTAGATATATGATTAATGAAGCTGAAAACCAATGAAAATGAGTACTTAACATTGCAAATTAATTGATAGAAAGATTGTTATATATAATCAACTACACAAGCATGTTTTGTGCTCATATTCTCTAAAACATTAAAGGATCTACAATATATAAAAAACTAGCTACTGATAAGTATTGATTACATCAGATTCTTCACATGATTTAGAGAGAAATTGGCTTATATTTTCGTATGATTTTGTAATTAATTTGGTTTATATTTTATTTATAGGCTTATCTAGCTCTTCAATAATGAATGAATGAATTTAGGTAAGTTTGGCTTAACTTGGAATAATTTTGGGATGAGTTTAGATGAAGAAATCAAAACATGGCACCAATAGGGGGGCCTACATGGGGGTGTGTAGAGGGAGGTGTTCTGAATAGGGGCCTACATGGGGCTATATGAAGGGGGTGTTTTGAATAAGGGGACTAATGTGGGGGCATGTTAGACTCCATATTTAGGATATATTCTATGTTATTTCACTCTATTTCTTCCTATTTTTGTCATAACAACATGAGAACATATTGAACTAACATATAATCATATTAGACCTCATGTTAGGAATAATGTTTATGGAAAAAAAAGTCAAGAGATGCATAAAACAAAATATGACTAATATGGGGCTATGTTGAACCTATTTTCAAAGTAAAATCTAGGGTTTCATGAAATAAAAGGAGAAAAAAGAGAAGAAACAAAAGAGAGAGACATTTGGGACGACCAAAAATAATTCCTAAGGCTAAGGATTCTTAAAAAGCATACCAGGTGAAGTAACCTAGGAGAAAGCAAGACTCAACCAAGATTAATCAAGAAGGATCAAGATTAAGAACCATGAGTTCATTCTTATCTCTTGTTTCTTTATTGATCTTTATGGATTACCTTTGTTTTGATATGACAATTTGGAATATAGATTTAGTGTAATGATACCTCATATGTAATATGTTTAGATTTATCTTTAGTTTAATGAAATATCTAGTTTCCTTGGGATTTATCTGTGTTTTTTTATAATTGATCTAATCAAAGAAGCAAAAACAGAAGATTCAATTACTTGATTTATACATCTAGATTTTAGAGATGACAGGTGTGATTAGAGCACAATGTTGGTAAAAAGGGTTAAGCATGAGCTATTAGAGAGAAATGCACAAGATCTTCTTAAGTTACGATAAAACCTATCAAGAGAGTTAATAGATCGAATTAAAGCATTCTTAGGTTATCTAGATTTAAAAGGAATTTTAGTTGAATAATCTATAAATAAGGGTTATATGTCTTGGGAGAGAATATAATCTAAGTTAAGAATTCTTATTAATCTAAAAAACTAGAATTATTCATTAAATAAATATATACTCAAACATAATAAATTTTTAGAAGGCTTCTACATCTAAGTCTATTCTATCGATTATTTGTTATTCTTATCTCTTGCTTTGGATGATTTAATATTGCATTGTTTAAATTAATTTACTTTCTTTTGTAATTTAATCACTCATTATTTAGATTAGATAATAAAAAAAGACAATTTGTATTAGTAATTCTAGTCCTTTTAAAGTTTAATTATACTCATTTGTACTAGCTTCAGTTGCACCGTGTACTTGCAATAAAAAAATCCAATTAGCAAATTTTTTAAAACTTATTTGTAGAAATTGAAAGTACGTATCGAAATCACTATATGGAAGAAAGGGTAAGATTATTGAAATTTGTACACAACAATAAAAAAATTTATCCCTTTCCCTTAATGAAAACTTTTTTAAAATAAAAATTTTATTACTATAAACTCTTCAAATTCATCTCTTTATACTATTGGAATTTTTACTAAGAATAATAGACAAAATCTTTCAGTTTGTAGAGAAGCAAGAAAAATAAAAGATTGATTCTTCTAAAAGTACATAGTTATGTAATGAATATCCAACTTTTATAAAGTTGGAATGCAAAAAGTTTACAAAATTATCACTATTAATGAGTTCTTGAAAATTTAAATACTTGAAATTGAGACTAATATAATGTTTTAAACTTATCTTGAAATTATCAGTTAAAGAAATATTTAATTTCAAACACTATAATAATTTAATATCTATGATGAAATAATTGAATAATCATATAAAATTTTAATTTCTTATAAAAATATTTAAAATTTAAATATAGTTAATACAATTACGTTCTACATGTTTATGAATGCACTAGTATTCTTCCATGGTTAAAATATTATTTTTAATTTTTAATATAGATAGTTATTTACTTTAATTTTTAGAAAACTGATGTGAAATCATAATAAAGAAACATTCCCCTTATATCCGTTTATATGTAATATAATTATATATAAATTATATATAAATAGTTAGACAAAGAATAGCCCATTGTGTCTTGATAGACATGTGGCATAGTAGCAGACAACTGAGCAAAACAAAGCGTTCAGTAAACTCAGCATTGGAGTTGAAAGCTTCCCATGATATCTTCTGTAGAGTTTGGTGTCCTAGTGGTATGTATCCTTTATCCCACATGATGATGATCAATTTCTAAAACTTATTTGCTGTATAAAAAAATTGATTGTTTGTTGTTAGGATATATGTTATATATCTAAATAGTTACTTTTGGCATCTTATTTATTAATTGGACATATAAGATATTAATTGGATATTGACTTGGATTCAAAAAGCTATTGGTGATAATCTTTTAGATGTGATAGAGTTCTATCTCTAATTGATATGTATCTTGGCAAGATGTTCTAGTGAATTTCATGTATGATTCTATCTATAGAAGATGTGCATCTTGTGTGGGAGTCTTGCAATTAACAGTGTAGTGAAATTCTTCTTGCAAATATGAGCGTGGAGTGAAGTAACAGTGGTGTGGGCATTAAAAGTGAATTATGTGAGTATCATGGAAGGCACTCACTTTGTGGCATAAATGGAAAGCTTATGAAGTATTTATATGGGATAGAATTTTTCTCAGGCAAAAGCTAAAGACCCAACGTCATTCTTTTACACAATATTCAATGAAGCATTAAATGTGCTCTTATTGCCTACATCATCATCACGCAAACCATAGTAGTTTGAATTGGTTATAAACCACAACATTAAGGCTTCCTAGTCTCCGTGACTCCACATGGGCTCCTCTTTATCAGATCTTCTTAAAGATAAAGTTGTTGGAATTTTTTAGAGGTGTGGCCATGGATTTTTGTTTGAGCAACAACGATTATTAATTAATTTCCTTATGGGTTGCGTGTACTTTGGTTGGTGAATGTGTTATCGGTGTAGCTGTGGTTTTGTGTTGGTGTTTATGTGAATCAGCCTATTGTTATCGCGACGACTTCCAGATCTATTTCAATAGTGCAAAACTCATCGGGAAGTTTTTTCTATCTCAAGTGTATTTAGTTTTCGTTCTTTATTATTTTAATCAATTGAGTTATTTGTTTATTGTTCTTTCGTTAAAAGATTGAGTGATAAAATCCTCTGTTGAGGTTAGTACAAGGCGGTGGTACTATTGGGTATGAAATTCTTACACGGGAAGTGTGGTTGAGAAATAGTGTCAAGGGTTGAGTGGTGTCGTGCCAAAGAAGTTTACGGAAAGTTTGCAAAACTATTACCCCCACGGTTTTTCAATTGGTATTGGAGAAAGGTCACCAATTCAGAACTTGGTAGCAAGTTGGTGCAGATCCTAGTTTCGCGAACATGGCTATAAGAGAGGCACTATGTTGGAAACTAGAAAAAGTGTGAATGATCCGGAAGATGAATCAAATGAAAACTAAGAATTGGTACTACTCACACAAAATTTTGGTAAATGGATGAAAAGAATGAAGAAGGACAGATCCGACTTTAGACAATATGGGGGAAGTTCATCGAGTAACAATTCAAGACAACAAGTCAAGACACAAAAGGGTGAATGGAAGGCAAGGAGGGTCCAATGTCATGAATGTCAAGGTTTCGAACACATTCAATCCGAATGTGCCAATATTGTGAAGAAGAAAAAAGAAAAGTCCTTCACAAGCATCTGGAGTGAAAATGATTCCGAGAGTGAATATGGTAGAGAAGAAGAAATAATGAATGGTGCTGCAGTGGTTGTCTTACATAGCAAAAGTCCAGTTACTTGCTTAACAGTAACTGAGAAGGAAGTAACTGAAGGTCGAAAAGAGGGAAAATCGGAAAATTTTGAAAATAATCCAGTTCAAGATCCAATATTAGATTATGATAGCGACGGAAGTGGCCTTGATGATAAAAAAGGGAATATTTACGAGGATTACAATGCTATGTATGAAAAATGGGTGAAAACGTGTAGAAAGAATGAAAGATTGAAGGAAGAGAATCTTTCCATGAAGAACACCATACAAGAGTTAAAAAAGAAGCTGATGTTGACGTCGGATGAGCTTGGTGAAGCTAGAATGAAATTGATAAGTACTGAAAAGGGATTGAGGATGTTGAATGGAGGCACGGAGAAACTAGATAAGTTGATAGAAACTGGTAAGGTTAAAGGGAATTTCGAAGGCATAGGCTATAAAGGTGAGTGCTCGAAAGTGAATGAAGAAAATTTTGATATGTTCAGATCAGCCTAAGAGGTAGAAGCATCGAAAAAGAATTGAAGATTTATACCCACATGTCATTTTTATGGAGTCATTGGGCATATAAGGCCAAGATGTTATCAGTTACTACAGATGTTGTTTCAAAGGAGACAAAGTCGAGAAAGTACACATCCTCCACAAAAATTTCAACATCAACCTTCAGTACCGAAAACTACTTGGATAAAAAGAAGTGAATTACAAGCTCTCGTAGTTTGTACATCAATGAAGGCAACTTTGCAACATGGTTGGTATTTTGATAGTGGATGCTCACGCCATATGACAGGGGAAAAGGCTTACTTAACTGATTATCAGAATTGTATAAATGGTCATGTGACCTTCGGAGATGGAAAGAAAGCTTCTGTGATCGGTAGAGGAACATTATGCGTGGATGGTTTGCCTCCTCTCAAGAATGTGCTCCATTTCGATGGATTAAAAGCAAATTTGGTAAGTATAAGCCAACTTTGTGATGATGGTTTGCTAGTTAAATTTACAAGTGATGAATGTAGGGTACTTACCGAACAAAGAGAATGTATCGTGAGCGGCAAGTGATCAGCCGACAATTGCTACATGTTGCAAGTCATGACTATGTGTAAGTCAGCTACTCATGAGAATGACATTAATTTATGGCATTAAAGGCTTGGGCACATAAATTTTGATCTCATCAGTAAATTGACAAAATTGGAGGCTGTAAAGGGTCTAGCCAAAATGAACAAAGAAGGAAAACCAATTTGCAGTGCGTGTCAAATGGAAAAACAGCTTGGAAAATTTAAGAGCAAAAGTGATGAAGGAATTTTTATTGGCTATTTAACTCACAGTAAAGCTTATTGAGTGTATAATCAAAGAACAAAGAAAGTGATAGAGTCTATAAATGTTGTGATAGATGATATATCTTTGTTGAATGGTCAAGTGGCAGAAGAAAATCAACGTAACCGACCATCCGAATCAGCCCAAACAAGCAAAGAGATGAGATTGAAGAATTGCCCAGATCTGCAGTTAGTTGCTGTTGAGGAAGTAACTGTGCGAACTAAAGAACTTTCAGTTATTTTGGATGATGAATCACCCAAAACACTAGAAGCTGATTTGAACTGAGATTCTTCATCTCGAATCCAAAAAAATTGTCCAGTAGAAAATGTCATTGGAGATGTCAGCGAAAGGAGAAAAACAAGAGAAAGAAAAAAGGGTTAATTATCGAGAACTTGCAGGCCACTTGTGTTACACATCTTCATTCGAGCCAAAGAAAAAGACTAGGTTTGAATTTCTTCGAGAGGCACAGGGACTGTGTGCTTTACATTTTTGAAGTATTTTTTTATGTTATTTAAAAAAAGGAAACTTAAAAAAATCTTCTTTAGTTCTTTAGTTTTTATGTTGCCATTTTCATCCCAGCTTTTTAGTAGTTTGCATTATGACTTCTATTTGGTTCCACCGAAAACTCCTCAGCTGTCTCATCGGTATGAATCTCTCTCGGGTATCTCTCTCTCTTTCGAGCATATCTCTTAGTGTTTTGAATGGTGATAATTTGTCTTCTTGGCATGCTTATGATTCTTCCGCTGCAACTATTGCTAATTATTATGATTATGCATTTTGATATTGTTTTGTCCCAAGAGGGAGACATCAGATTGTTTATGAAGAATGTTCCATTCAGGGGGAGATTTCAAGGTATATGTGTGACTATTCGTCTTACTTTTTGACATCTTTTTGTCCTAAGGGGAGAAATTTGGATGATTTGATAAAGTTGATGTTCTTTGGAACTTGATATTTGAATATGGGGGAGTCTTGTAATTAACAGTGTAGGGGAATTCTTCTTACTTGAATATATGTGCACGTCTCTATCTACAGCAAAAAAGAAAATCATCTATGAGCGTGGAGTGAAGTAATAGTGGTGTGGGTGTTAAAAGTGAAATGTGTGAGTATCATGGAAGGCACTCATGTTGTGGCATAAATGGAAAGCTTATGAAGTATTTATGTGGGATAGAAATTTTCTCAGGCAAAAGCTAAAGACCCAGCATCATTCTTTTACACAATATTCAATGAAGCATTAAATATGTTCTTGTTACCTACATCATCATCACGCAAACCAGAGTAGTTTCAATTGGTTATAGATCATAACATTAAGGCTCCCCAGTCTCCGTGACTCCACATGGGCTCCTCTTTATCAGATCTTCTTAAAGATAAAGTTGTTGGAATATTTTAGAGGTGTGGCCAAGGGTTTTTGTTTGGGCAGCAACGATTATTAATTGATTTTCTTATGGGTTGCATATACTTTGGTTGGTGAATATATTATCGGTGCAGCTGTGGTTTCGTGATGGTGTTTATATGAATCAACCCATTGTTATTGCAACGATTTTCATATCTATTTCAATGGAGTAGAACTCATCGGGAAGTTTTTTTCTATCTTAAGTGTATTTAGTTTTCGTTCTTTATTATTTTAATCACTTGAGTTATTTGTTCATTGTTCTTTCGTTAAAAGATTGAGTGAGAAAATCATCTATTGAGGTTAGTACGAGACGGTCGTACTATTGGGTGTGAAATTCTTTCATGGGAAGTGAGGTTGAGAGATAGTGTCAAGGGTTGAGTGGTGTCGGCTCAGTAAAGTCTTGGGTAAATCTATTGTACTTCGGTGAAAGTTATTAAGCTGAGTGAGAGCCCCGCAGACGTAAGCAAGGTGTGTCGAACTGTGCTACCAAATTTTTGGTGTTCTTATTATTTCGTTTTTACTTGGTTTTATTTTGTTTGTGCCAAAGAAGTTTACGGAAAGTTTGCGAAACTATTACCCCTCTCAGTTTTTCATTCGCCTTCAATAATTAATAGACTATTTGTGTAATTTCCTCTTTTGCCAAAATTAAAATTTGGGTAGAATTAAATAGATCAAGTAGTGAGGTGGTGGTCAAAATTCAAGATTAAGGATGAAAAAGAGTTCATTGGATGTGAGGAGTTTATGCTGCTGATTGCAAGGGAAAGAGGGCAATGTGGAGACTGGATAGATGGCCCAGGACCACTTCTTCAAAGTGCTGTCAACATCTCAATGCATTATCTTCCTCGACAGAGGTTTTCTGTACTAAAATATGACCATCTAGCTAGGAGCTCGTTCGAAGTGAGAAACTTAATCCACGTTTAAGGTTTAAACAAAGTTCTTAATCTTTCTTAGTTACTCAAAAATATATCTTTTTGGTAGATGAAGAGATATTCTTAACTCCCTAATATATGATAGTTTGTGAGTCAGAGAACTCATTGAAACAATTAAATACAAGGCTGTACTTTTTAACTGTTGCATTTTAATTTTGTTTTGTCATTAAAACACTCAAATACTAAAGAGGAAACTAATATTGTTATGCCCTTATAACAAGGTTATAAAGAAGGATGGGGCATATATTTTTATCTTCTTAATTCGTTTCGACAATGAATTTAAAAATGATGTATTAGCACCAACTTAACAGTAACTTTGGAAGGAATTATTGATATAGTCAATCAAAAGCGACCCTCGAGAGGAACTTGATTATTGAAAGACACAAAGAGCCTGTATACAGTGTGGAAGTGAAGTATGTGTCTTGCCTGCTTGTGTGTCATCAAGGAGTTGAACCTTTTCTGAACCTTCTTTCCAAAGGAAAAAAAAATGATGGTACGTACTTGTTCAGGGTAAAATACACTAGAGATGTGTAATCTACAAAAGCATTTGTCAGTGGAACGTAGGCTCATCAACTTCCTCTAACTCAATTCCCTCCTCGTCAAGCCTCTTGTCCTTATAAACATACCATTTGGCAAATGCCAAATATAACACTAAGTTCATGCCGCTCAAAATTGCTAACAACCAGTAGAAATCATACAGCCTACCTTGATTTAGATTATCTGCGAGCCAAGGCTTGTTCCTTGTGGACTTGTGCACTATACTGACCAGCAAAGTGCTAACGAAAAAACCTAAAGAAAGTGTGCTCAGGAACAACCCTGTGGTCATGGTCTTCATTCCTTTAGGACACTCCCTTAGGAAAAAATCAAGCTGCCCAATGTACGTGAATGCTTCACCAGAACCGACGAAGAAAAACTGAGGGACAAGCCAGAACACGCTTAGGGGGATCTCAGTCTTTGGATTATTCATCAGATCATGAGATCTTGCGACTGTCAGCCTCTTCTGCTCAATGAGTGCAGCTGCTACCATGGCAAATATTGAGAAAACTAAACCGACCCCTATCCGTTGCAATGGGGTGAGCCCTTGTGGGTTCTTAAGCACTTTTCTTGCTATTGGAACTATAATTCTATCGTAAACTGGCACAGTCAAGAGTATGCTTCCAACAAAGAAGACTGTTAGAGATGCTGCTGGTATTTCGAACGATTTCCCAACGTGACGGTCCATGGTAGACGCTTGTGACACTGAAAAAGTGGTCATCTGGGCATAAACTGTCCAAAACATGATAGTAGTTGCCCAAATTGGCAACATTCTAATCACCAATTTCACTTCTTCAACATCTGTTAGGGTCGATAAATTCCACTTGTTAACCACTGTGACTTCCGAATCCTTGATTGCTGCTTTGTCCAGGAACCTGCAGCCGTTTGGAAACCATTAGTATGTGAGCTCTAAGGCAAATCTTGAAAGACACAAACATGGACCTTGTAGATAGTTTGACAGGGTTACCAGCCACTGTTCCATATTTTTCTTCCTTTGTTATTATGTTTTTCTTTATAAAACTAACATGTTATCTTTATGAAAACTTGTTAATTATCCATTATATTAAGGTTTAATATACCTCATCTAGGCAATTATAGGGCTTAGTAGAGAGATAAAATATGAGGTATGAAACTTTCACTTGAACCGTTTAAGGTTATAGTCTGATGACAAAAGAGAAGCGGGTATTTCCCATTAACTAGATTTCAAATTCAAGTAAATGTCAGAGATAAACTGCTTATAACTATGTCCACCATCCTATATGCAAGTACATATATATAAGTCACGTTACTAACTAATAATGTTGGTTAAATTCATCGGAATTTATTTCTTCTAATCCCTCATCTACAGCTAATTTGAAGCCTTTCAAATGCTTGTTGATGATCCATTAAATTGAGTAGAACTTGTTTTCAAAAATATGTAAATTACTCATTTTAGTAAACAATTAAAATAATTGAAAGTTATATAGTTATACCCCTTTATTTAAGCATGTTAGTTCAATTAAAAATTATAACTTCAAATCTCTACCATTAATTAGAGTTTTAAATGTTATCCTCATAATCTAAGTGGATAGCATGCTCTGCAGTAAAAATCCTTATTTATTACGTTTTGTAATACATTTATACTTAAAGATAGATGAGTAGTAGGTCAGTCACATTAATTTGGTAGTAAAAAAAACAAATAGAGAAAGTAGCTACATGCATAACTACATATGGACCAGATTCAAAATGGACAGGATTCAATGACGACAATTTGTGTTTTGTCTTGTGCACTGTGGCCCTTCCGTGAGTGTAGATATTTCGTCGTTTGAAATTGACAGTAAATTTGTAGGAAACAAGATTAGACATGCAGACTGACATAAAACATTTAAGACTGACCATAGCCAGTCACAGAAGTGGCCGTGTCATGTCCCCTAAAATAGATTTAAGGCTTTGCAAGTTGGCATCTTTGTCTCAGATATCCCGTCATAACTTTGTTTTTGTTCAAAAATGACGTTATTTTATATGTAAATAAACATAAAATGATGTATCATATTCTCTAAATAGTTATTAGGCTTTGCAAGTTGGTATTTCTGTCCTAAATATCTTGTTCTAATTTTGTTTCTGCTAAAAATAATGACATTATTTTATTTATAAATAGATATAAAATAATGTCCTTTTTAAAAAAATAGAGTTAAAACAAAATAATTGGTTCAAAAATTTGCAAGTTGGCATAAAAGCCAAGAAAAAACTTGGCTTTCAGGTCCAGGGCCAATTTTTGGGCAAAATATCGAAAACCGAGACTCTTTCATTAAGAATTCCGCTGATTCAATCTTGATCCTCTCATCATAGGTGGTCATGACCCACTGACACGTTAGCTGCTAACCACCACCCACATATTTTCACTCCAAGTTACAAGTATCGTATTCGTATGACTTGATATTGATTTCCAAAGTTCAACTTACTTATTGTGGGTTCCAATCAAACTCTCGATCTTGCTAGGGATGCAATACAATATTACACATGACATGTTTTCACCAAAATGTCCTGTTCTTCGCATGCATCCTGTTCGTATACTTAAAAGAGTTCTTGAACTATAGTCACATTGCTTAATGGAAAGGATTATTCACACAGTAATTTCTACTATATTGATTTTGTTGCTATTCATTATAAGTCAATAAGATCTACCTCATCCTATAAAGTCTACTGAAGATAGAACGCGTTCAAAATTCAACAAAATAGAAACACAGCAAAAATACGAGGCAGTAGTGTTCAATAAACAGCTAACCTCAATTGCCTGGTATGAGGAAGTTTTTGCTTCTTTTTGCGTCCATCTTCAATGTCATCAACATCATAAAGAAGAGATAAATCTGACGGCGACTGCAACCGCCTTTTCTTCCAAGCACCCACACACACGGCCGCAATTTGTGCCAATGGACTGCCATCTAATTTCTTGAACCTGTACCTTCTTGTGCCAGAGAGAAACACTATTAGGCCCATTACAATAGCACATGCGCATATACCATACCCCCATTGTCGTCCTAAATTATCTTGTATGTAAACAAGAAAAGTGACAGCTCCAAGCGAGCCAATGCTTATCAGGAAAAAGAACCAGTTGAAGAACATGGTCATTTGTTTTCTTTCCTCTGGGTCATTGTCATCAAATTGGTCTGATCCGAAACCTGAGACACTTGCCTTGAGACCCCCTGTGCCAAGAGCTAGGAGGTAGAGAGCTGTGTAGAGAATACTGAGTTGGGTGCTCTTTGCAGGTATGCAATCGGCGCCGTTTAGGCACTTTGGTGGCCTGAGGCTTGGGATTATGGTTGATATTGTCAAAATGGTGACACCCTAATTAATCATCAACAACATTCCAAATAAACGTGAGATACAAGACATGAACTTAACATTAGATTTGTATTTGCATACATTCATTTGGATTCTCACCATTGCTTGAACGGTAGCGAAAATGGCTATGGTGAGATACCTGTCAAAAGGGAAAGAACTGAATAAGCACAGCTTAAGAAATTAAAAAATGAGAGGCAGAAGAAGTGCAATAGACTAAATGAACCTTCCAAGAAAGGTGTCGGCGATAAATCCACCAAGCAAACACAACATGAAAGATGTTCCAAGGAAGTTGGTAGTAGTGTTGGCCGCAGTAGCATTGCCGACATGCATAGTGCCAGTCATGTAAGTGACCAAGTTAACAGCGATACCAAGCGTCGTCAACCTCTCGCATGCCTCTCCACCTAATAATAGTCACCAATTTCACACAAGACACAGGAACTAGAGGGAATACACATGTATTTGAAGAGACTTGAGAAACAACTGACGCAACAAGGAGACCAAGAAGATGACATGAATAGAGACCTAGAATCATGGCAGCGCTGGTCCAGCCACCGGTTTTCGAACTGTCCGCAGGGCGGCCCTTGTAGTCCCATGCGTCTTTGATGATTTTGCCTTGTATTTCAGGAAGAGCCATTGTTCTTCGGGGCTAGTGATGACTTCAGGTGAGTTTTGAGTGTTGTGAGTTCCCTTTTTCGGTTTTGAATTTTCTTGATTATAGAAGTTTTGCTCCACCGGTGACGGAGGCAAGAAGAGAGAAGTGTAAAGACTGAAAATGACTGAGAAGTGAGGCCCTTCGTCCCAACAAAGTGAATCCCTTTATAGCAAGCCGAAGAGAGAACATTTCCCAAAATATAGATGAAGCAAATGTGGATAAAGCTCACACCTTTCAACTTGTTTTGTATAATAAATAAGCCTTCAACCATCAACCACGGTTAGACATTTGCTTAAGCCGGTTAATGTTCCAGGTTTGTTTATGTTTTGATTATTTGTTTTATATATTTTGAGCAAGTAAAAAGTTACTCCACTCATTTTAATTAATCTATTTTTTATATGATTACAGTTTTATTTAAATTCTAAATTGTAAGTTGGAATTGCAATTCAATGCTTCATATTGTGGCCAATTAGTAACTATTTATTAAAATCGATATTTTCTAAATAATTTTTTAAAATTTTTCTTGAACATCAAAATTATGCAAAAGTAAATAATTGGGTTCAAAATTTTTCTCAAATTATATAAAGCAATAATCTTAATTATGTAGGCCGTAACAAAATTAAATTGACATTTTATATTGCAACATAAGATAATTTTGGAGTGATTGAATCGAAATGGTTGCAAAGCTAAAAAATGAATTTAAACTGTATTGTTTTCATTTCCCACTTTATATACTTGTCCATTCATTCCATAAAAGCCAGATTGTAGTGAGAAAGACGTGACAATGGGTCCGGTAAAGCAGGGAGGAAAATATAAACTAATCGTATTGAAGGCTTCGAGAATTATTGTGGTTGCCATGAAAATGTTTGCAGCCTCTGGTTACTATTGTTTTCGGCATGCTTGTCTTAATCTTAAGGTAGTGCGTTCATAACTATTTCCGTCGCATTATTTAGGCATGAGAAGACGTTTCATATGACACCCAAAAGAAGAAAAAACAGATGTTACGTAGGAGTGAAGTCGGGTAATAGTAATTTGGACTTGTTACATGTCTAATCATTATATATGGTCATTGTTCATGCGTTTGTTATGGTTTAACATAGACGTGCATTAAATGCAGGCCAAAATTTTCTTTTCATATATAGTAGTGAATTATGTGCACATTATCTTTAAAATATATTTTTTTAAATAGAAATTTTGAATTAACAAAGAAGAATAAAGTTACAGAAACAATGATGTCCATGGGAGTACCCTTAACACACAACACAACAGAAAAAAACTACCAAATCAGATACAAAAATAGAACATTGCTAGGCATTCGGACGATTTTAAGTTAACCAGGCGATAAATGGTGCTGCAGTAATATTAATTCCTTGACTCCTTTTACAACCGTCTTGTGTTACTTTCTTCCATATGGTCTGAACAGTCATACCCATGGCAATGGTAAACGTCCCTCTTTCAGCTCTTTGAACGGAGGTTTCCATGCCAAACAATGCTGCTCCAGGCTACCTGAGGCCCTCACCCGAAGAAGCTTGACTATGCATTTGCTCTTCAAACAGTCTACTATATACGTAAAGATGAGAGAATATTTAAGTTGTAAGTTAGTTGTAGTTTCTTTAGCGTGACAAGCTCCCGAATTTCAGCGATGATTAAAGAGATCAGACATTCTTTAGTAGAGGATTTGTTCGTGAAGCGTTGAAGATTCCGTTCCCTCCAAAGCAAATAGATACAAACTTCCAAGACAATAATATGAACTGGTCTAGAGGAAGGTAATTGCATTGAGAGACTATTAGTAATCTCTAAAAGAGATATCTCTAGATCCGTCCAAGAACATAAAGTAGTGACGTATTCCCATATTGTTTTGTTAAAGTGGCATTAAAAAAGGAGGTGGTTACGAGATTCAATTTGCATAAAGAACATAGGACAATATTTGTCCATTTACATACAGTATCCTGCCTGCTGTAGATAGTTTATTCTGGATGGCCAGCTAAAAGATGAAGGATATCCTCGGCGTTAGATACTTACTCTATAGCGTAGTGGCCTAAGGAACTGTGGATCGATGCCTACGTAAATTATCACATATGATTCTGTTTGTGAGTTTGTCAAGTGGAATGTCTTTCCAAAAGAAGGCGTCAAATTCATAAGGTGATGGAGGGTAGCTAGGCTGAAGATGCATTAGACTTCTAGGAAAGTTCCATGGGTTCTCGTCAATGAAAGATCTTAACGGTGTTTTTAGTGGAAATAATGAGGAAGCTCTTGAAAGATGCGTCAATTGTATCAAGGGGCCTTTACTAGACCAATTGTCATACCATAAGGAAACCAAATGACCATCCTTTATTTCACATGAGACCTCCTATTGTACAACATCTTTTAGCTTCAGTAACTGAGCGAGGAAGAATGAGTGCGAAGCTTTTGGTTTGATAACCTATACGTTGTTTCCTTTAAGAAAGTATACATGTAACCACTTTATCCAAAGGTTTTTCTCGTCTTCCAATACCTACCAGAATCTCTTGATAATCAGAGAATGGTTAGTAGCTTTGATGGAGAGGATGTTTAGACCACCTTCTTGTTTCGAAAAACATATGTCAACCCACTTCACCTTTGCTGCTCTAGGGTTACCATTCGAGTGACTCCATAAGAAGGATCTAAGAATCCTTTCGATCGCTTTGATAATGCTTTGAGATAAGAAGATATGGGAGCTCTAGTACACATGCAAAGAATTAAGAACTAATTTAATATGTTGAAGTTTACCCACATAAGAAAGCGACTTATTCACCCATGACTTTACTCTCTTTCTATATCTTGTCTAAGAGAGGGTGACAATCAGAATAGTTGAGTCTCTTTGTCGACACTGGAAGACTAAGATAGAGGAGAGAAGGACATTGCAATTACATGCCTGTTGCTTCAGCAATAGTGGATTCCAAGTTGGTAGCACCTTTAGACAATAGGAAATTACTTTTTTTCAAATTAATCTGCATACTAGAAACATACTTAAACACACGAAGGGCATGTATGTAAGTGTGAATTGACTTCAAATCAGCCCTGCAAAAAAGGAGAAGGTCATCTGCAAAGCAGAGGTTAGTAAGGCCAAGTTTCTTGCACTTTGTGTGGTGTTTGAAATTGGGATTGGAAAGAGTCTCCTGCTTTATGATTGCATTAAGGATTTCCATGGCAAGGATAAAAAGGTAAGGGAAATGGGGTCACTCTGTATAAAACCTCTTACGACTTTAAAATACTGAGAAGAAGATCCATTAATCAAAACCAAAAAGGAAGCTGAGGTAATGCATTCCATGACCCATTTGATGAACTGTTCTGGAAAACCAAAAGCTGTCAATATAGATCGTAAGAATTGCCAGCTAATACTGTCGAAAGCCTTGTGAAAATCAATCTTCATTGTGCAATTTGGAAGGCTATTAGAAGTGAAGTAGCCCTTCATCAACTCTTGTACAATAAGTATATTGTCTCTGATATACCTATCCGACAAGAAGGCACTTTGGTTTTCATTAATCAATGGAGCTAATACTTTCTCCAATCTAGCTGCCATAATCTTATAAATAACTTTATAAAGAAATTTTGTACTTGATATGGGTCGATAATCAACAAAGCTTGTTGGATTTGAACCTTTAGGAATTAGGCACAAGAATGTTTTGTTGACCTCCCTGAGTAGTACCCCATTTCTGAAAAATTTGTGTATGGCCTCCTTGACAAAACTACCAATTATGTTCCAAAAATGTTGATAGAAATAACCATTAAATCCATCTAGCCCTGGAGCTTACTTACCATTCATTCCAAGAACACATCTCTCAATCTCACTATTATCCACTAGATTAGTTAATAGAACAAAATCATAATGTGGAATTTGCTTCAGGTTGAGTTTCTATAGATCCCTATGTGAACATTTGTCAACACCTCAATATCAAGAGAAGAATTGAAGATTTTGAAAGATTCTTCATGAATATCCTTCGAATTCGGGATGACAGTACCATTATGTGAAGTAATGGAATAGATTTTGTTGCAGTTCTTATTGGCTAGTATCAAGTGGAAAAAGAATTGACTACAGTTGTCCCCATCTTATAGCCAATTTGGTGATGCTGTCGCCTGCAACCAAATATAAAAGAAATCACTTCCGCTAAAACAAATTAATGTAGTAGCGGTAAGCAGATATCGTTCCCACGAGGAATCTCTAACGGTAAGGGTTAGCTAGTTTAAACGGGACAAATAACGAAAATAAAAAGGGAGGATTTTGGTCACGGAAATAATAATAAAAATCAAAGGAAAAATCACAAATTGAAACAATAATTAAATCTGAAAATTAAATGGAAAAATTACCTTAGTTTCGGGTCACCGACGTTACCATGCTATTATGGATCCTCGACATAAAATTGCAATTATTAATAAATATTCATTAGGAAAAATCTCTCTTAAGTGTAATGACTAGAAACATGTATTTTAGCAATCTTATTAAACAATAACCTAGATACGATCATAGGTAAATTGAATAA
>JAOSBM010000206.1:28287008-28311754 GCA_027568955.1 Erythroxylum tenue
AGGAAGACCAAGTATGATGTCTTGGACTTGGTCAAAGAAAGCAAGACCAAGTATATATGAGGGTTTTCGTGGGTCTTTTATAAAAGAGGAAGATTGATTGAATTAATTAAGGGGTTGATTTGAAAAAGGCTTGAAAAGGTTTCAAGGTGTCTTCTTCCTCTCAACACTAACGACCCTCACCTCCTCCAAGCTTCTCCTCCATTTTCTTCTTGGCTCTTTAAGGACAAAGGTAGGAGCTAGCACTCTTTACTTTGTTCTAGCTATTCTCGGGTCAAAAGGGTTTGTCCTGGTTTAGTTCTCCGACCTCTGCGTGGATACCGTTATAGACGGTCTCTATTGGTCGTTATCGTTTGATTGTTTATATAGACACATGGATCCTAGCTTCGGGAACGTCCCGGAATAAAAATTTTTGTTTTTTCGCACCGCGTGTAAGTGTTACATGCACCGGGATTTTCCTACAGGTATCAGAGCCAGTACCCGGGCCGTTGTGCCAGCGAGGACGCTGGGCCTCCTAGGGGGGTGGATTGTGAGATCCCACATCAGTTGGGGAGGAGAACGAAGCACGCCTTATAAGGGTGTGGATACTTCTCTCTTATAGACGCGTTTTTCATGCCCTAACGCACCGGATCCCATCAGAACTCCGAAGTTAAATGTGCTAGAGCCAGAGTAGTACCAGGATGGGTGACCTCTTGGGAAGTCCTGTGGAAAAACAAAACCGTGTGGGCTGGGTCCAAAGCGGACAATATTTGTGAGCAGGTGGTCTGGGCTGTTACAAGCATAGTCATAAAACTTAGGAAAGAGGGAAGGAATGTTGGACCTCGAATATTTCTTAGAAGTTAGAACTATTAAATGAGAAATTTGTGGCGATTAGTCACGAGTAAAGAACAAATGAATGAAAATTCTTGAATTAGAAATGATAGACAAGAGTAAAGTAGGGAATGAAAAATGTGGATAGATTCATGTTTTGGTTTGGTGTTTTTGGTGGATAAGAGATTTTGAAATGGGAAGAATTAAGGTGAAAGTTATAAGTAAATTGAATGCAAAATGTGAAGTTGAATATGTGTATATTCTGTTATTAGTGTTCATGATTAGTCATGGATTATAATTCCTTTATGGATGATGTTGATTTGAAATGGAGTTGAGAATGAGGAGTAAATGAAGTAGAGAAGGTTATCTTGGTATGATTTGTGTTAAGGAAAGATTTTGAAACAAATTGGTAGTTGATCTCGAAAATGTTCACTAAGTACGCTTCAGTCTTTTAGCCACAACTTTTCTCTAGTTATCCAAATGAGATGATTCTTGATTTGGATTACACTAGAAACATATGGCTACATTTCTTATGAAGATATCGAATTCAAATTCTGTCTCTAAGAATCTCAAAATTTATCATGAAATTGAGAACTGGGTGCAGTACATTGGTGTAGAAATTGTGTGCCAAATTCAGGGGAAAAATTGGACTAATTTAGACTAAATCAGTCAAAGTTGCCCTTTGGAAAGTTACAGCTTATCTTACTAGCTTTCCAGTGGTACATAGTATGAAATGTTTGGGCATAGGAGTCAAAAGTCATGATCCTTAGAAGGGGAGATGCTTAGGAGTGTTAAAGTTGTATCGTCTGTAAAAGACACTTCGTCTGTGATGACGTCATTTCATCTTAAGACTTTGCATCGTCTTAAGTTGACCTTGCATTGTCTTAAGTTGACTCCATTCGTCTATTTTTCCGCATTCGTCTGCCTTGTGGCATTCTTCTGCTTTCCCACATTCGTCTACTTCGTGGCATTCGTCTACTCCGCCTTCGTCTGTTCTGGATTCGTCTGCCTTGTGGCATTCGTCTGCTTTCCTGCATTTGTCTACTTTGTGGCATTCGTCTACCTTGTGGCCTTCGTCTGCTGTTTGACATTCGTCTGCTTTCTGGCCTTCGTCTGCTATTCGGTATTCGTCTGCTTTGTAGCATTCGTCTGGTCCGTATTCATCTGCTTCGAATGCGTCAGCTTTATAGCATTCGTCTGCTTCTCAGCATTTGTCTGCTTCTCAGCATTCTTCTGCTTCTCTGCATTCCTTTACTTTTTGCATTTTTCAACTTTTCTGTTTTCTCTATAGTTGACCCTCCGCTTCTTCTGTGCATTATTCATCTTGAATCGTCTAATCAAATTTTTGACCATCCTAATGATAGAATCCGTTTTCAAGGTCTGCATAAAAGTTGTAGGTATTGAAGTCTTCTTTCAAACCGTCTAAGAATGATCTTGATCCAACATCTGTAGTGAAAAATATGTGAATTGTCCCAAGACAGATTCAATATGATTGAGGACCAAACCTTGTTTGATTCGCTCAGCCATAATTTTGTTATCCAACCTCCAAATGAAGTGATTCTTGGACCAATAGTTCCCTAGCACATCTCTCTCTACCTCTCCGTGAAATTTATTGATTTTGGTATTAATTCGAAAAAGTTTGATTGAGGGAAAGTAAGGGTATTGATTGGAAGAGTATGAATTGGATGTTTTCTGAACATACTTCAGTATTTTGATGATATCTTGATCTGTAGAGCTCCAAATGAGATGCTTTCTGACTTGTGGTAAATTAGAGACATAGAGCTACAAATTATCTGAAGGAAATGAATTGTAAGTCAGTACCTAAGACTTTCAAATTCTGGATGGAATTTAAGTATAGTGTACTATTTCAATAGAAGAACAGTCTGAACTGTTTAGGCCCTAATTCTCATATTTTTGAACCAAATTGAATGATTTTGGTGTCTTTAGAAACTTAAGACAACGGGGAACATTTTTTAGAAGAAAGTGTGATGTCAGAATGTTCAAGGTTAGTATTCGCAAGACACTTAAGGTTAAAAGAACATAAGCTTATAAGGAAGGGTGAAATGGACTTTTTGCACTCATTAAGGGCATAATTGGAAGAAGAAGTGTTGCCTTACTTATAAATGAAGAAGAAAAACGTGAATGGAGGGATAAAAGAGGAGAATAACGAAAATGAGAAAGAAAGAAAAAGAGAGTTCGGTGGTTTGAGAGAAAAGAAGAGAGTTGAGCTAGGGTTTAATTCTTCTTAGTCTTCAAGAAAGATATTGAAGCTGTTCAAAAAGAGCAAGAGGTAGAGGAAGAGAAGAGCTTCCATTTGAGCCAAAGATTCATTCATTTGGTGAAGAATGATGGTAAGATCATTTTGAATCTTTTGAATTTTTAAAAGGATTTTAGTTCATGGAGTTTAAAAATGCTTGGGTTTAAGTATTCTAAAATCAATTTTAGTGATTTTGCATTATGAGATTTTTCATTGGATTCCTATTGATGGAGACTTGGTTTATTTTAGGGAACCAAGAGAATCCTACCTAAGAGCAAGGGAAAGACAACCTTGACTTGAATTTTTGCAAACAAATTAGGTGGGTAATATATTTACGATTATTGGGTAAATGGGCATTTTGCCTATGTGTGTGTATATGCTAGAATTGCTAAATTGTGAATTACTATGATGTGTTTTATGTTATTTATTAAAAGATGTATGACATTTTGATATAATTGAATTGTGATTTTGATCATGTTATGCCTTGAAATATGTCATGGCGTATTTGTATAAATGAAAAGAAAAGAAAGAGCATGAAAAGTATGAAAGTATGATAAAATGATTTTGAGCATGATTATATGCTTCTGTTTGGGAGAGAGTGGAACCATTATGTTCGTCACGTGCACGTTGACAAGAGCCTTATCCCGGCTTCCCGCTTGTGACATATGAGCTCTGAAATTGGACTCATTTTGTTCATGGGGTAAACTTCGATTTCTCCATTCTGTTTCCATGGAACCCTCGAGTCAATTGGTTGTGCATTGCATATTCGATTTGTCAAGTATGATGCATATTTGAGTGTTAAGTTTTAATGGATGAATCTTCATGATATGTTTTATATATATGGTGACATTGGATGGTAGAATTGCTAGATTAAATGGTATGTACATGCATACTTTGATATATCCATACATATGTGTGTGTGTGTGTGTGTGTGTGTGTGCTTGAATTGGATGGCTCGTTGCCAATGGCTATAAATATATAAGCCACTGAACTTCGCAGCTCACCCCATTACCTTCCACTCCGCAGGTGAAGAAAAAGCAAAACAGCATTGTTCCTTGCAAAGTTGGGCAAACACCAAGAATAAAGACTTTTGTAATTAAGTTAGTTTAGAAACTTTGGTATCTAGAATCATATTAAGCATAAGCATTCAATTGTATCATGTGTATTTTTTTGTATTGTGTATTTTGTATTAAGCTAAAGGAGTAGTTTGGAAATGTAAAGATATTATGAAAACAAGTATTTTGCTCTGTAATGGGCCCAAGTGATTACTGAAACTCTGATGTGTTCAATAACGTTTGCATCTTTTGTGACTAAAATTGTTTTAAATAAATCAGGTCGATTGGATTATCGATTTTCCGCATATGTATTTATTGTTTAAGAAAATTCGCAATGAGATTTGATCGTTTACTAGTTCCGAATGTTGGGCTCTAAAAGCGGAGTCCAGCAAGGAAAGATTACTAGCCTCCTTTAGGCCTCCTTCTCCTCCCTGGTTTCCTCGAGGTGATGGTAAAGTTGACTCAAGCAGATCCTTTATTGTTTTTGAGTCCTGGTCATTATGGTTAGCCTTGTCGTTAACCACATCTTTAGAATTAAAATTTGTATCTCCCTAAGTTCTCTAAGAATTACCCTGCGAGGTATTAAAGAGCTCATTTTCCCCTTTGGAATAAGCTCTTCATCATTAATAGTAGTATGCTGAGTCTCCTTTACACCAACTTCTAGTTAAGTGGTTTCAGTCTCACTCATACCTATTACCTCATTGAATTAGACTTAAATTACTGTAGGTAAAACTCTTAGGCTAATTTTATTCTTTCTGAAAAAGGAGACTTCAACATTTTAAAGTGAAATTTAGAACTAATTACGAATAAAATTACAAATATATTAATAGATTTGCAATCCAAATTAGGGCGGGATGCGATTCTCATCAATCAAACATAGTACCCACTTCTTTAGAATTAAAATTTGTATCTCCCTAAGTTCTCTATAGAATTACCCTGCGAGGTATTAAAGAGCTCATTTTCCCCTTTGGAATAAGCTCTTCATCATTAATATTAGTATGTTGAGTCTCCTTTACACCAACTTCCAGTTAAGTGGTTTCAGTCTCACTCATACCTATTACCTCATTGAATTAGACTTAGAATACTGTAGGTAAAACTCTTAGACTAATTTCATTCTTTCTGAAAAAGGAGACTTCAACATTCTAAAGTGAAATTTATAACTAATTATGAATAAAATTACAAATATATTAATAGATTTGCATTCCAAATTAGAGAGGGATGCGATTCTCATCAATCAAACATAGTATTTTTAGTTTTTATAGTTCGTTAACCGAGCAAACTGAAGGAAAAAAATTCATTCCATTTCTGTCTCTTTACATCAAAACATAGTAATTTCTAGTAGTGAATAGTCTACCAGTTGATCTCCAAAATTACTCCAATAATAGGAGAGTTGGATCTCGAATTGTCTAATTCACTATATTTATTAAGCCTTATGACAAGAAGGGATTCAGAAAGCTCATCCTTAGCCTTAACCTCTACACAAATTCTAACAAAACAAATTCTTTCAGGCCTAGCTATAGGAGAGTCAAAATAGATAGGTTTACCCATTGAACTTGCAACTTAGCTATCTAAAGTCTAATACTCTAAAGGAATGTTATGAAATTTTATCTACAAGGGGATGATTTCAATTCCTATTCTACAAGGGGACAAAAAATAACCGACGCTCAATATGCCACGGTCCAGGTTTGATCACCATGTTCATGCTTCTTCATCAGTGAATTTGAAAGAGAAATGAATCCTCTTCAATCAACAAGATTTTATCCAGTCCCTTACTTCCCTATTGGATCTGTGCCTAGACCTGAACTTAAGGGAAAGATAGCCTCTTGCTAAGAAAAGACCTACTAGAGTGATCGACCATCATTTTCATTAGAGGAATGACTCCCATTCACCACTGTGGATTGGAAATACCTTGGTTTCTCTACTGGAGTAGGAACGATTATCACATTTCTCCAGGACTTGCTGACTTCGGTTCTTGTTTTGGAATGGTCTTTATTAAATTTAGCATTCTTGACGCCCACTTTAGTAGCTTTTTATGGATTCTTGTAAGGTTGGAAAAGGATTCTCCTCATTGGTAGTCTCTATCGTAGTCCTAGCACCTTCTCATATTGGCCGTCCTAAGCCACCCCTGGGAGATGCTTAGAAGAACCTCTTGGGGAAGCTTCCATAGGTACCTTCCCAGAATGGTAACAAATCAGACAAGGAACTCTGGTAACCCCCCATAATGGAAAGAAATCAATTGAACCTAGGGAAAAAAAGGTCTTTTAATAAAAGAAAAGCTAGAGGAGAAGGTTCTTTTAAGTGTGAGCCAATAATTGAGGAGTCACTAATGACTACTCACATTAGGGTAGGGATGGCAGTAGGTTTTTAACCCAATTAATATCTGCACTACCTGACTAGAAAAATGGACATAAAGGCTAAAAAGTAGATTTTAAATGGATGCTGAAAAATAGATGTGAATATGAATTTGGATATGAGTTTAGTGATAACTCAAACTGATGGATACCCATATCCTACTCGTTTTTTATTAACTCTATTTTTTCTGTTTTTTATTATTTTTGGTTAGACATAATAAAATATTAATATTTTCTGAAAAAAATCAGCTTTAAAATTCCCACTTTACTCCTCAATCCTCACCTTTTTCATCATATTTTATTTTCTTATAAGATAATAATAATGCAAATGATATGGAGATAGAGTTTTGAATGTTGTGGAGTTCACGCAAAGACAATTTGAAGCTTTGGATATTTCAGTCTTTGTTCCAATTCTTGATTGTGAAAAATATATGTTGTTTTTGCATTAGACATTATTATTTTTATTATTCCAATTTTATAGTTTTTGAAGACATACAAATCAAAATCTTGACTTATTATTATTAAAGTAATTTTGATTTGGAGAGTTCGCAAAAATATGCTCTTTATGTTTTCTATTTAAATGTTATATTTTTATGTGCTATACAACCCGATGGATATTCAAAAATTCGAACAATCCAATAGATTTGGATATGGATAGTAAATTGTAAAAATCGATGGATATGAATATGGATATGGATATGAGTTTATTAATAAAAAAATAGATATGGATATGAGTAGAGTAATACCCGAGCCGAACCCTAGCCATTGCCCTCCCTACACAGAGAACTTGGCGAGAAAATATCTTTTCAACCAAGATTTAAGTTTTAGTGACGCACTGTTTTTTATAAAACTTTCATAACCACTTTCTTCTTTTTCTAAAATTTGAAAATCATTTTTTCTTTTTGCTACTTTTTTCAAATATAAATCAATAACAAAATAAGCTTATTTTTCATTTAGAATAATAAGAAAAAATGTGATTTTCTTTTCCATAATGGAAAAATGGAAGTATATAAATTAGACCTCCTAATCTTTGAATTCTGCCACTCAAACACCAATCCTCCGTAATGAAAGTTTATCAATAGACTGAAAGCATAAGAGTTGCTTTAACTTTATGCTCACATAAAGCAGCGACAAGTGCGATTGGCTATCCATACGTTACAGCCACCGACATGCAATTGTGGGAGTCAGATCCTTGTGAATTCAAAAAAATTGATTTGGGCAAAATAATAAATAAAGAAACAGAATAAACCTAGTTAGCTAAGTCCTTTGTAAAAAAGCTTTCATTTCAGTTTGAAGTCCATTATATAATTCCCGCATCGATTATTAGTCCACAGACCTGAAATGTATATCTACATACAAGAAAATATATATTTCGTTCCAAGTTGCCTACTATACTGAGATATAGAAAATATATATGCAGAATAAACAAATTAGTGAAAGAACGTATAGAATAACAGATTATGCCTTTGTTGAAGTTCCTTCGTAGAAGTTTAGTGGTATGAATTACTGATTACGATTTTTGAGGTTTAGACGTTTTCCAGTGGGTTGTTTCTTAGCTAGTATGCGGTCACTATTTCTTTTTTTTTTTTCACATTTCTTCTTTTTCGGGACACTGGAAATTAAGCAACTATTGTTTTTTGCCCCCTCTTTATATCCATTTTCCAATGTCATTTAATGGGAAAATAAGTATTCGATTAGTGTTCTAATATAATAAAATTTGGAGTTAAGTACTCATTTCTTGGCTTTTTTTTTTTCTCTCTCTTTCTGTATTATATACTATCAAAGTTTGTCGATTTGTGGAAATTGAACGTGGGTTGGGGCGGTATTATAGGAAGGAGAGACACGCACGCGGAGTGTTGGAGAGGCTAGTTACACACTTTGAAAAGTCGTAAAAGGTTTAATATGATAGAAGAGCGTAGAAAGATTCGGATTCGCACCTGGACATGCATGCTACGTACACTGGAAGAGAAAGGAAACTTTCAGCTCAAACGAGATCTTAATTCTTTCCATTTTGAATACTTGAAACTTTTTCATATTTGAAGATAAATAATTAAATTTGAAGAGTTTGATGGAAAATGAGGTTAAAATTTCATTCTCTACTAGCTTTCAAACTCCAATCGCAGTTTTCTTTTCTTTTCCCCTTTTAGGATATGAAGAAGAAAATATCTTGAACATTTACATATAATCAAGTCAGCAACGATGAGAAAACAGATTATTCTTAATTTAATTTTACAACAATAGCTCTGGCAATCTCAACACTTGAGATTTGCTTTAAAAACTTAAAATTCAACGGTAAAAGATCAAATAATAATTACTAAATTTTATTGAATTAAAAGTTATGAATCAAATTTCAAATTGGAACCAATTTTCAACAAAAATATTTTTTATATGTAATTAAAATTCGTAGTAATAGGAGAGGTTTATTTGTTCATTTCGAATATGATCAGGATTCTAGACTAGTCGCCTAACTATTCTTATTTTATTCTAAACTTTGTCTTTTTCGCATTTGCCTCTCGTACGTAACATGCATCCGTTTGAAATTAAAGCTTATGTCTATAAAATAATAGAAAACTATTTTAATCCAACCAGCTTGATTATTATTTTAAGTTCTTATTCTCTAGATCCACAACTTCCATTCTCCCATAAAAGTGGACATGAGGGCGAGCACCAGAAATTAAGGGACTTCAGTACGGACAAGTCTACCAATTTGTCGGTCGCAATTAAGTAAGATTGTAATCACATGGTTATTTATTAAGCAGTTTGAAGGTCAATAGCAGTAGGCAAAGATTAATATCATTCGCATGCATAGCAGGCGCTTATATTTTTGTACATTGAAATGAACGTTAACATCAGTCTAAATTGGGTGTTAGAAATTGTGACCTCAATCCCAGTAACTAAATAATCTGTAATTCCTTTCGAGTAGTTAACTATGAAAGAATTTATGAATATGAAATATAATGCTAACGTATTGAACTGACAATATCATAAAACAATAAAATGCTAATTATCAACATTTATCTTTTGTATTTAACATCTGGATGGTGTTTATGGGAAGGGGAAATGAGCATATATACAACCTCATGCATCGAGTAAATCAACCCGAGATGTGAAAATATATCTATTGAAACCAACTTGATTTTTAGTTTAAAATTAATTGTCAAACTTTGATTCTTGCAAATCAATTTTCAAGTGGTTAAGGAGAGCAATGCGCCTCAAAACTAGGTGATTCCAACAAATTTTGCACGGGTTGGTTTAGAAAATTGATGCCTGACCCTCTGCAAGAAAAAGTGAAAGTCGGTGCATCTAATTATACAGGTTGCTAACAACACACGATTATTGCATTGATATAAATAATTAGAGGATCAGTTGGAATCTAAACTTGATAATTAAAAAAGATAATGAATTTAACATCATTGTCATCAATATCAACAATATCTCGGTAAAAGTTTTGCTGAGATACAGGATTTAGAAAGGTCTAAAATTATGTAACTTTATTTTTAATTATAGATTAGTTATTTTTGATAGGTTACATAAAAAGGATTTTTAAAAAAATTAAAAGTGTTTGTATAAAAGTGTGAATTTTCATTATCATTAACTGTCAAAATACAGTTGCCAACATTATTTGAAGTAATAAAATTGATGTTAATTTTCTAAACACAAAAGAAATAATTCTGCAAGAACAAAACGCGCGAGATTCTTCCGTAAGTCCTTTAACTTTTAGAATACAATCAAATTCAAGTAAGTGATTTGACTTGATTACTGATATGTATGTTTAAAAGATCCTATTGTTTACGTACTTCTTACAAAACTATATCATGACTGATGCTTTCGTGGTTTAATTGTATGATATGAGAAGTTAAATTTAAAAATATCATGGACTGCTTGCTTTCATTTTTACTTTGTGTTGTGATTTTGAATATTTTATTCTATTTTCTATTAAAATTCAAAGAAAATTTAATTTCATAAATTAATTAAGTAATTAATTTAATTTTACTCCCTTATGTGATATTGATTAATTAATATTAATAATAAATTCATTTTATTTTGCTAACACGAGTAATTTAATGAGTAAATATTTTTAATTTTCAAACTAATATTTATTAATTAAAATATATTTTTATTTTTAAACTTAATATTATTATGTATATTTAAATATTTAATTTTAAGGGCATTTTAATTATAAATAATTATTTTCAAAAATTTTTATTTTAAATATAGTTATTAAATTATTATCATATTTGAAATTTTTCTTTAAAATTATTTTAGATTAATTTATAAAGTACAAAAAATAAATTTAATATTTAAAGTATATCCATCATAATTTTTATTAGTAGTTAATATAAAATAATTAAACATTATTTACTAATTAGTTGCTAATAAATAAAATTATTTTAAAAAGTAAAACCATTTTTATAATTTTAATAGTTTTTTATAAATTGTAAAAATAAAAAGAAGCTAAAAACAAAGATAAAAACTATATATCAACTGAAATAAACAATTTTTACTAATTATTAAAAAATGAAAAATATAAGTGAATCCAAACAACATTTTCAATATGTGTAAACTATTTTTTTAGTGTAGGAAATAATGAATATATTTTATCCTGATAATCTAATGGAATAGTTGTTGAATTTTGAGAACTATCCCCGGCTATCGTCTCGAGTTAAATAACACATCTCAAAACAATTTATTATATAATACTAGAACTGGAGGTGGAAAATACTGTGCAAATATAGTTTCATTCCTCAAGCTGACATTTTGTAGTGTCAATACAGTTGTTTATCTTGGCGCATTAGAATGAGTAAAAACTTAATTATATAATAGTTAGGTTGGATCTGGTTTTTTTTAATAACCAATTAGAAGTGGACCACGTATATATCGGTACTAATATGGTGAACCGGACTATAATATACAATTTGGCTGCAGTGGATGCAATACACAATATATTATAAAGATAAGATTTTTTATAGTTTTCTTGACGATTTTTATCTTTTTCCCACACAAATCATTAGTGTTAATTGTAACTTTACATTCAGCCTACGTACGTCATCAAAGCATCAAGATCATTTTCGTTTTAGTGCATTTCTTGATACAACTCTTTAAATATCCAACGTTTTCTTACTCACAGTACCATCTTTAAAGAGGTTGCACCACTTTGGTCAATATCATGTCAATCTATTTATGGTCACTTCAAATGAATTAAGGATCAACTAAAATTTTATCTTAAAGGTTCTAACATAATCTCTGAATATATATAATTTATTAAAAATCGGGCTAATAAACTCACTCTCATTGAAAAACTCGTTGATAAAGAGAATTCCATTGATAAGATTTTTGGTAGTTTTAACGACCAATAAAAAGACATTGTCAACGTGGTTAATACTCGTGACTATTTCTTTTACTAAAATTTATGAAGAGCTCATCAACAAAAAGACATCCCTCTAACAATTACAAATACTACCTTCATCATATTTGGTCTCAGTCAATCCTATCAATTATTGGCCAAAAAAAAATCCTATCAATTAACTCAACAAATTAATCTAAAAACAACCATCTCTTCTTTTTAGGAATCTTGCCAATATCACCTTATAATTAAAGATAACAAGCTATTTCTTTTCATGACTACCAACCAAAATCACATTTATATCTTAGATATTGCCAAGGATGTAGTAATCAAGTGCACACAGTCAACTGATACTCCATTTTCTAACTTGTAGTTACCAATCCTCATCTTCTTTATTGACAATACGTTCACAAACTCTATGTATTACTTTTTCATGTAATCATATGAACACTATGCCTCTCATGAGACCACTGACACCCTGATATGGCTACTCAATAGTGAAGTGCAGCACCATGTTACTGCAGACTTAAACAGTCCTTCACTTTGTACTATTTATGTAACGTCTAATGAAACCGTTATACCCTTAAGTCCTAATAATGAAATCGTACAAGCATTAGCGAGTCTTGACCAATATTTGACACTTGAGGCAACAAAATAAGGTAATGACTTGCGAGTAGGCAAGAAAAAGGGCATTATCGATGAGTTGGCATGTGTTGGTGCATATTGATAGAAATCTTCAATAAAATGCAAGATTTTGATGTGACATCAAAAGATAGCTTGAGATGAACCTTGGGTTGAAGGTTAGTTGGGTCACATGCATAAGGGAGACATGTGAGAGCTCTGTGCACTTAATGTGTACTCAAATAAACGGATCATGACTAATGAACTTGACATGGTAACCATTGGATAAGACCAATGTGTTATGAAAGGCTTTGAGCTTGGATGACTCATCATCAATGAATAAAGATCAAGGAGAGATCTTGGATGATGTGACAGATAAGATCACAGTAGATATACATCAGCTCAAAAAGATAAAGATTATGTGGAAGGATCATTTGAAGATAGTAAAGGTATTCATGGCTCATGTTAGTTATGATCCAGCTAAATCCTATCAGATAGTGTTATATTTGGACGAGGATGTCATCCTATTAGATAATTTGATGTAATCTAATTAAGATAAAAGGGATCTAATTAGTTCAGTTCAATTAGCATTTTGAATTGTAAAGCCAAAGGTTCTTATAAATAGCTTATTTGAGTCTTGATCTTGGAGAGGAGAGATATAGAGGAAGGAAATACATTAAAAGAGAGCATTCATTTGTATAATTTTAGGGAAGTAATAAATTTTGGTTTTTATCGTAGCTCTTGTGTGTTTATTGTTTCCTACAATTATTTAATACTTTTGTAATATTCTCTCTCGAGTGTGAAAGTTAAATACATCGAAGGTTGTGAGGCATTCAAAAATAAGGTATTATTGCTCAACGATCTCTTAGGAAAGTTAAGTCTTACTTAAATGGACTTAAGTGAGATTATCGTGCAGAGGAGTAGACGATGATATACGATCAATTAAGGATGTGAGATGTTTAATTGGAGATGGGCAATAAGATGGAATCATATACAAATGAGAGGTGCACTTTTACCAAAGTGCTTTTGGCATGTCCAACATCTTGCGTTGCAACGGCATACCTTAGGATCGTGATCTCCAATCTAGAATCCTCTTATGCCTTCATCAAGTCCGCTATTTGATGTTCCAATTATTAGATTTGTTTCTTTAAAAATTGGAACCGAGATGAGTGGGAGGTGACCTCTTCCTCCACTTGAGGAATTGACCCTATGAGTACCTCCATTCTATTATCACACTTTGTCAAATTAATTGAAATCTCACAATTCAATTGATCTTAAAAGTTCGAAGATACCACTAATTATCGTTACAACCAATCCTCTTTTCCTTATGACTTTCACCAGATCCTCTTCTCCAAAACTATCCTCTAATATCCATACCACTTATTATAAAATCCATTTTCATAATTATCTAAAAACTTAATTTACTTTTACCATTTGAAAACTGCGAACCAAGAACTCAAAGATCCAAAATATTATTAAGTTATGTTTAAAGACTATAATGCTCTTATTCATATTGAAATATTGGAACATGTCCCACCCAATTTAGCACAAATGGTTGTAAATAGATTTTTAGAATTAAACATTTACAAGATGTCTCTATTATTAGATAAAAGCATGATTAGTTGTTAAGGAGTTCCATCAATTGCTTGATATTGATTATCATAATATATTTAGTCTGACTGTGAAGCCTACAATTGTTTTCTTAGTTCTCAGTCTTGTTGTTAATTATAGGTGGTCACTTTGTCAACTTGATATCAGTAATTATATTCTACAAGTTGGTCTCTCTAATGATGTCTAAATCATACAAACTAAGTTTTTTTTATCATGATAATCCCATACATGTTTACATGGTATTTATTATCATAAGCTATAACAATTTCTTGTGGCCTCTAAATTTACTAACTCCTATGTAAATATATCACATTGTCCTTATAAACAATGGTAATCTAATATATCTTTTTATGTATGATGATGACATAATTATTACTGGATGTAATGTCAATATGATTCAACATTTTATTGATCTTCTTGGATAAATGTTGTTCATCAATGATCTTAATGACTTGAGCTATTTTCTTGGTATTGAAGTTATTATTACTTCAAATGGTTTACTTTTATTTTAGCATAAGTATATCAAAAATCTTCTCTCTTATGTATATATGATTAACGCTAAACATATTATCATAACACTCGCTACTTAGTCAAAACTTAAGCTCTTTCTAGATCTTCATTAATAGATTCCTCTGAGTATAAAGAATTATTTATGGTCTCCAATACTTACTCCTCACTGTAAGATCCCACATCGTTGCTATTCTAACCTTCCCACAAGTAATGGGATGTTACACTCACTCACCTTAACATTGTATATATTGTTAATAAGTTGTTTCAATGTATACATCAACCTAATACTGATCATTGAAATGTTGTCAGGAACTTGCTTCATTATCTTTCTAGTATAGATGATTTCATTCTTTTCTTGCACTATCACACATCGTTATCTCTTTATCCCTTTTTAGATGTTGACCGGACTAGTAATAAAGATAATTACACCTCTATTAGTACTTATATTATTTATCTTGGTCACAATTTGATATCATGGTCTTCCATGAAATAAAGCATCATAATAGTTATGTTAGATTTGTTCTTTTCTAAATAAGCTTAAGGATTATATTCATGTTGCTTTATATATTGTGATAATTTTGGAGAAACTAATCTATGTTGTAATCTTATATACCATTCATGCATAAAACATTTCATAATTGATTATTATTTCAATAGGGATCAACTACAAAGTTGAGCTTTTTGTATCACCTATAGGTCCTTAAATGATCAATTGATTTGTGTCTTGACTAAGCTGTTTTGTCTACTCACCTTTAATTTTGAAGATCAAAAATAGACTCCTTATAAAGGATTTATCTTAAGGGGCACATTGAAGAATCAATTTATTAATTATTTGGTTATGTAATATTCCTGTTAATTTTCTATTCAATTTTGTAAATTATTTGAATTGACATTAAATCTCATAGATTAAGGTAATTATCTATACTTATAATATTTGATTAATTAAAAATCCATTTTTATAGATTTAGATATTTTGATTGATCGTATCATCTCATCTCGTACTTATATATATACCTATCTCTCTTCAATAAAATCAAACCATTATTTATAATCTTTATAATTTAAGATTGTTTCTAGTAAGGATTGGAATATGGAGAGTTCTATATGAAACTAGTTAGATGAGTCCATAGATATTATTCTTATGTGAATGCTAAGTGTTATAATTTGTAATTAGTGTTTGCATGATAATTGATCAAAGCCAATTAATTGATGTTGAAATGAGATAAATACTATTTTGTTGACCAGGGAGAATTAGTTGACACTTATCCTAGAAAAAGCTGTGAAGTGTGACATTTATATGCATACTTTTGTATTATAACTATTGATAAGTTTGAATTATGTGTAATGTTATGTACACATAAGGTGTGAGTTTATATTTCATATAGTGACATAAATGTAATATTTTATATTTATTCTTTTTCTTAGTTAATGTTCACTATCCCATTGTATGTGTTATTACAAGTGAGGAGTGCAAAGATAAGATTAGGGATTTTAGAGACTATGAGCATTTTGATTTATAAAATTACATCTTCAAGTCTCATATGTAAAGAGTTTCCCTTATTTTTTGACTCATTCTTTAGCGAGATTAGATTATTGATTTAAAAATTGTTTATTGATTTTAGTGTACATTATATAATTTTTATATATGTTTTTTTTTTGATTTGTTGCTTCACAAATGGAATGGTATAGGAAGAACATAAAAAACAAAAAAAAATTCATTGTTTGACTAATATGTGACCTACATCTAATGAGTAAGGAGATATATTTCTTTGCATTGTGAGAAGACAATAAAAAGAAAATCTTATGACAATAACCCATTTTATAAAAACCTAATCAAAGTATTTATAAAACCTAATCAAAGTATTTATAATCTCAACTTATATGTAAGATGTTTAATGGCAATGAACTTCTACTTTTATATATGCCTAAGGTCATTGAAATTAAAATTTTGCATTTCCTCATATTTTTCATCATAAGTTTGGTGCCTGAACCACTCTTGACACCAACGTTGTTCTACTTATAATTTTTAAAACTCTATAACTAGTACGAGTCTGATGTTAATCCCATGTCCCTATTCGATGCTAGTTTGCTTATGTGATTTTAGTCTCTATAAAAATTTAAGGCATATCTCATAATTCTCTATCTTATCTTAAATTATCTAATGTCTAGCCAAGATTATCTAATGTCTAGCCAAGACACTCTCCCTACCTTATATGCCCATAAAGACTTCAAGTTATCCAAACATTCACTAAGTCTAAGCTTTGTATGAACTTTCTTTTTATAGGTAATGAATTTGTCAACATATTGATTGGATTATCAACTATGACTATCTTCCATATGAAAAACACCTTTTCCTTGATAATATCTCAAATAAAGTTCAATATAACAATAATATGCTTTGATCTCTAATGTAGACAAGATTTTTAGCTAAACTCAATACACTTTATCACATTAAATACTAGAGTTGCACATTCACACCCAAACTATCAATAAGACCAAGCAACCATATAATTTTTTTAATCCCTATCAATGATATTTATTCTACTTCTATCATAAACAAAGTAGTTGTTGATTGAAGTTTGCTTCTTCAACTTCTCTCACTTCCAAAGAGGGTAAAGATATAACGTGTCAAGGATATCTTTCCCAAGAGAAATCTACCATAATTAAAATTAGTATAACTAACAATAGCTCTAGTTGAATGGCCAAACCATAAACCAATTATCACTCTTACCTTTCAAGCATCATATAATCCACGTAATATCTTCTTAATAAGATTTTCTAGTATTACCAGTAAACTTGCCTACCACATTAATAGAATGTTCTAAAATTGATCTTGTTCATATAATAATATACATCAAACTCCTAACTACATTTGAGTAAGGAACTTGTTTCATGTAATCTTTATTTACATCTAAACTAGGTAATTTACCAACATCAAGTTTAAAATGTGTAAGGAAAACTAACTTTGACTGATACATTTCAAACTATTATAACACCTTTTTTAATTTATTTCTGTTGTGAAAAGTACAACAAGTCTACTCTTATATCCTTTTGAGTCTCCATGTCCAAAGTTTTCTTACTACACCCAAATCCTTCATCTTAACTCACTGCTTAATAAGATCTTGAAATTTTTTAAAGACTACATCTCTTTATTTATGGCAATCAACATTTTTATGCATCTTTACTACCCACAACCTCTCCATAATTTTTTTAAAATTTTATCTCTTTGCTCTCCTTGTTGCTATATTCTATTATTGTTCCTTTTGCGCACCTATGGGCTAATTTTGTATTATATATCTTTCTTAGAGTTTCAATTTCAAGCTCTAACTTCTAGTCACCTTTCTGATTTTTTTTCACTTGTAATATCATTGAATTCTTTTTTTGTTAAACATACTAGATTCATCAAAAGTAACATCAATGTTAATAAAAAAAAAGCTTAGATTTTTATCCTTTTTAGTACACCACAATTTATACCCTTTAACTCTAATATAAAACCCTAGAAATATGTATTTCATTTTCATAAGCTCCACTTACCATAATTAACATGAGCATATGTATATAGGGAAAGTAAATATACACATACCAGAATAATCAGTGGGGATTATCATGCCATATCTGTAGAGAAGTCTTAAAATCTATTGCAATAAATGGAGATCTATTAAATAGATAAGTAACAGTGCTAATTACTTCAATTTAAAATTGCTTTCAAAGTCCAATATTTAATTATATGCATCAAACATACTGTACGAGTGTTTGGTTCATCCATTAAGTAACTCTATTATATTGTGGTTTATAATGTATAATGCAATGTGTCACTATACCTTCCTTCCTGTAAAAGTCATCAAATGGTTTATTATAGAATTTCAACCTATTATCTATTCACTAGATAAATAGCAAAGCTAACTGCTTCAGTTTGAAATTACTTAAAAATTCAGGCATTTAACTACATGTAACAAATATGTTATATGAGTGTTTGGATCATCCATTATGCAATTCTATTATGTTAAAGTGTATAGAGTGTAATGTGATGTCTCATTATACCTTCCTTCTTGTAAAATTCATTAAATGGTTTGTTATAAATTTTAATCCATTACCTATTTAAGTGTCTTGACTTATTTTTTAATATGTTTTTTAGCCATAGTTTTCACTCCTCAAACTTTCTAAACACTTCATCCTTCAGTTTTAGAAAATTCCCCTAGAATTTTCTCAAATAATCATAAATGAATATCATAGATTAATTGCATCCTTTATGAGATTGAATCAGAGCAAGACCCCATAGATCTTAATAAATATAATCAAGAATGTTAATTGAAATGTGCTTTACATAATTGAATTTAACCTTACGATACTTACCTATAAGATAAGATATGTATAATTTGATATTCCTAGATACAACTCCATATAAAAATTGTTTCTTATCCAAAATTTCATGTCTTTACTCTCTCATGTGGCTTAATATATGATGCCATAACTTTATACTGTCATCATTTTATCCTAATGAGTGAGAACCAACCACTAATCCTATTACTAATTTTCTTATTAAGACATAGATTAGATATTGTAATTTTTCTTTTATTACAGTTATAGTACCCTTTAACACTTTAAGCTAACCATCACCATAAGAAACTTATATGTTTAACTATTAAGAATACCCATAGAAATTAGATTATAAGAACATACCAAGATCCAATGTTCTGACATTCCTATCATGTATTTAGATCTGCACTAAACCACTACCGCTAAAAGCATGCTCTCCATCATCACCCAATCTGATGGCACCATTTCATTTTTTAATATAAAAACTAGTCCTTATTGAAAGTCATATGATAAGATGTGGCAATATCATATACTAATTTGCATAATCATAGCTACTCACAATCAAAACATTATTGCCTTTTTTATTCTCTTTATTTAAACTCTCCTATACTATAACAACACATTCTTTTTCATTCTTTTCTCTTTTCTTGTTTCCCTTCTCCCTTTGTGTATAGTCCCTTTTAAAATGACCTTTCTATTTACGATTAAAGCATTAATCATTTTTAGCCTTAAATTTAGATCATGACTTACTCCTGTTTCTAAAATCCCCTTCATTGCTCTTATCTTTACTAACAACCAAACCCAAATCTGATTATCTTCCTATATATCAAAGGCCTTTTTCTTCAATTCTTTTAACTATATATCTTCCTTCATATCAATTACATAAATAGTCTCTCCACCACACAAGACGATATCAATAAAGTTTTCATATGAATTAGGAAAGGAACACATAAGAATTATAACTTGATGATCGTCATACTTAATTTTAACTCCAACACTTTGTAAATCTAAGATAATTTGATTAAAATTATCAATGTGATCTTTCACATGTGTACTTTATATCATCATCAAGGTATGCAAACATTGGTTTTGATATAGTCAGTTCATTTGAGATTTATTTTGATATTTAAAATCAAGTGTTTTCTGTAATAATGCAATAGTTATTTCATCAACCAACTCTTTGAAGAACTTGTCACCAAAATTAAAAAAATATAGCACTATATGCCTTTCCCATGATATCTTCCTTCTCAAACGTCTCAACGTTCTTTTAACAATTTTTTTCCCTCCTTCTAGTGTCGTTGTACATCTTCGTTGAACATGAAGGTCCCTCATCTTTACCTTCCATATACTAAAATCATTTGATCTATTGAATTTCTCAATATCAAAATTATTATAATACATCCTGATAGTAAACCTTAAATTTGCAAAAAAAAAAGAGAAAGATCTAGGCCCTAATATCAATTGTCGTGTAAACATAATAATTTAAGAAAAAAATAAAACAAAGCAAAAATACAAAATTTATATGTTTAGGTCAATATGTGACTTACATGTATGAGCAGAGAGATATATTTCTTTTATTTCCTTGAGAACAGTTCGAAGAGAATAGTATGACAACAGCCCTATCATATAAAACTCTACTCAAGATACTCATAATCTAAGATTACATGTAAGATATGTATGGACAGTGAAATTCTACTTCCATAAATGCCTAAAGTTGGTAAAGTTCTGTTTTTGTCCGTCTTCAGATTTTGTATCACAAGCTCGGTGTCTAACCCACTCTTGAAATTAGCGTCCGCTTATAACTTTTTAGTCTCTCTAACTAGTACAAGTCAAATGTCGATACCATGTTCCGATCCTATTCAGTGTGGATTTACTTATGTAATTTATTTTTCACCAAAATTCAAGATGCATTTCACATATATTATATCATTAGTGCGATGAGTGAGTTTAAGCCATATCATTAACAATCTATCATAAATTTAACACAAATGATTCAGACTCACGATGTGCGAACTTTCATAAAAATAGATTCAAGTAATCCACGAAGATGGAGGGAGATAATCAACGTTAATTTTACTGAAGAAATAATTGCAATTTGTCCCTTATTCGCAAGCTTGTATTATGGAATCCAAGGTCATGCTCTGCACAAGAATAATGGGTTAGTTCAACAGAAATGCCGCAAGTAGTATATTAAGAGTTCGAGTATCCTTTATAACGCTCTTGTTATTTATTAATTAATTTATTCTAGTGTGTAATTATTCATATAAATACAATAGCCCTACAATATAAAATATGTTAGTCAGGTTAATGTCCTATATATATTATCTAGGAGGCATACTATATAATGCATCAGAAAAGCAATTTTGGTTAGGAGTTGGAATACACAATATGTTGTCATTTCTTTTGTGCCATAATTTAGTGATCATCGAGGTCAATTTAATTCATAATTTGTCATTAAACAAAAACTTAAGATGAGAAGAGGAAACACTTGATTAGTGGGAGAAATAAAAAAATATAGTACTAGAGGAACGCCCTCGTGATTTTGATTCCCCAAATCTCAGATCCGCACGCATACTCAACGTACCTTCTTTTAATAAAAGAAAGGCATCCATAAATAGTCTTCCGTTTGAGCTGCATTGAAGGTGGTGCTTCGTTCGTGTCCATTTAAATCAATTAATTAAAATCAACTTGTCCCTCAATCTCCTACTATAAAAGCCCTGGGCCACTCCCACCAATTTCATCACAGCGATCTCAAGCAACAAATATTGTGTTATTGATCAGATCATATCTCTCTAGCTATCTAGAAATGGCCTCAACCAAATCAACTGCCCTTCTCCTCTCTGTCCTTCTGGTCAGCAGCTTGGCCATCTCTGCAAATGCACAAGATCTATGTGTTGGCGTTGACGTCAACGCCATGGTTACTAATTGCCAGAATACTCTCCCACTCCTTAACATACTCGGTCTAGGCACTCCTTGCTGCATAAACATTAACGCTCTTGCCACTGTCAATATGCCTTGCCTCTGCCAGTGCACCAAACAAGGTCTCCTGGGCCCCCTGGGGCTGCTGAGTACTGTTGTTGCTTCAGTTAATATAATTCTGGGTAACTGTGGGATCACCAACCCTCCACCAGTGAAATGTCCTTACTGATCGATCGGGCATGTCCTGGTTTCGTTTCTTTCTTATGTTCTCTTTCGCTTGCTGCTTGTTTAGACTACTTTTTGGCTCCTCCATTGGCATACATAAGCCACAGACACTGTAGCCTACATTAAATAAAGCAGGCAGTTAAATAATAGGCCGTCAACAAGAGTCGAGCATTTACTTTGTTGCTTCTGCATGCAATACGTGCGTACTCTTATTGACTGTACCCTTATCAGTATCTTTAATACAAATCCTTCTACTTAATTTGTTCCTTGTCTTTCTGTACAAAAACTATATAGTCGATGGATGACCTAGTCAATTATTAGCAAGAGCGTGGAGATAAATGTGAACAGTTTGAAACTAAGAATAAGCTTCTCTATATCTTTGATCTTGAAGAAACTCTTAATTTAATTGGAGCTAGCGTAATTTCATTAATAGCACTTACAGCAAGCAAGCAAGCATGAGATCAAAGCTTTGCCATCTTGATGAAATGTTTAAATACATTACCTGCTATTGTACTTGCTTCGCAAAAATAAAATGATAAAATACATTACACTGCGTACTTCCAATTTACCCCGAATATAATTATGACAGCATATACTACTTGCAAGCTAAGCCATCGAGATAGGGAACAGTCATGATCTCTGGCAAGAAGTTAATTAAAAGATGATAATCGCAGCTCAAGCTTCCTCTTTGCATATTTATTTAGCTAGGAATGGGCTGATTTTATATGGAAAGGATCAAAGTATATATATAATACGTGACTAAAAAATTCAAATTCTCCGCTTATCATATGGGTTATTGATAGAGATAAGATAACTCATTTTTTTTTCTTTCACGCTTGTTGCTCCAATCCCAGATGCGGTCATCTGCTTCTGTTATCTCATTTTCCTTTTTCTCTAGTTGAATTCAATAACATAAACTGATCGGTAAAAAATTAGTAAGTTTTTAGGTTATTTTTAGATCGAGTTAATGCGTAATTTAAATTGAATTTGAATAATTATCTGATATAATTTGATTCCCTAAATGTTGATTTCATCATCAAAAATTTTCATTGACAAATACATCCGTTTAATAAACAATTAGCTTTGCCAGTTTATAGCATCTTGAACAACAGATATCTTGATGTTGCCTTGTAAAAACTTTCAAGCAACAATGCTTTTAGTAATAAGCTCTTTCTTCTTCCCCTTCATATACTGTTTCTGTCAAAATTGCTGTGAGCATGTCGTAGAGTAATAAGGCCTTTGTACGTTTAATTCCTTGCCACGTAAACTAATTGGATAGTTACAGATGTATCCTTTTCTTAAATGTACTGCTAGCTAGTTTGAGGTTTTCAAGATTAATAATTTTTTTAGCGAAAAGAGAAAATCTTCAAGAATTTAATTTGTAAACTATAGCAAATCCAAAATCACAAAGCTCTTCTTGCATTTCTCCAATTGAAGATTTCTTCATTTTACTTTTAGGAAAAAAAAAGACAGGTGCAAATTGACATTTACAGTACTCCTCTGCGTCATGTACATGAAATATGAAAGCAGAAAGGAAATTATACTGAAATATATGGAAATATAATTCTATTAACTTTGGAATTCTAGTAAAATAGAATTTAAGTTACCATAGGTATTTATGGAAATTGTGTCTCATTGTAGATATATATTTTATATATAACTCTAGCTATAAATACCTTGCTAAGAGTTGTGTAAAGTGTGGTAGTTTCAGTCATACTTCTTCTTGTATCATCCTTGTCATAGTAAACAAAATAATCAAACTTCTTGGCCGTGAACGTAGATCAAGTCAATTAGCTGAACTACATAAATTCTTGTATTCTTTTCTACCTTATATATATATATATATATATATTGCTTTTTATTGCGAAACAATTGGTATCAGAAATAAGATTTGTCACTACAAAAAAAGAAGATAATCTGCGACGTTTGACTGAGGAAACGTCGCAGATTGTATAAGCTTATCGTGACGTTTTTGAAACGTCAATAAAAGGGTAAGGTTTCTACGATGTTATATTCAATCGACGCGGAAAGGATCTACTAATTGAGACGTTGTACAATTAAAACGTGGGCAAATACATATAACGACTCAATTGTGAACCAAACGTCGGGGAAGAGTTGGTAAAGAAATCAGAACTCGGTCGTTTAAGAAATATTAACATGCATTGGGTTCAAAGCTGGTTTTGAGAAATTTCCCTCCCACACTCACAGACCACTCTCTGCGCTCTCTCAACGAAAGCAGACAGCTTCAAATCTCGTCTCAACGTCGCCGCCGTTGCTCCTTCACGCGTCCTAAGGTACACATTCCGATGGCCAGTACTGCTGTTTTTTCTTCGTGTTTGATTTGCTAAAGCTTGAAGTTGGTGTTTAATTTAGAACTGAAGGTACCCATAGATTTCTCCGCTTGCTGCAGTCCGGAGCCCTTAAGCTTCGCTTCCTTTCATCCTCTTCCTCCTGGTCTCGGTCGGTGGCCACCATTGATTCTCGTCCTGGACGCATCGTCAGCGAGGCTGAAGAAAGCTCCACTGAAGGTGATTCCGGATTTTAATTTTATGAGTTTATTTTTTTCTATCATCTTCTATAAATATTAGTGACTTTAGTGTAATCTTTTATAGTCTTGAATTTGGAACTGAAGTTAAATAAAAAGGGGAAATTTTTGTCAATTTTTAGTCTTCCTACAGTTCCCTTCTTGATTCAAGCTCCTCCTTTTGTGTCGACCCTATTGATAAAAT
>JAOSBM010000206.1:28318874-28332957 GCA_027568955.1 Erythroxylum tenue
AAGCAGCGGCGTGCTGGAGGTCGAGCATCTCGCCACGGAGCTTGTCGGGCTTGGCATCGACGAGGGCGAGGACGTCGGCCAAGTCTTGGGTGAGGATGGTCTGGGCAATGGCCATGCCTACGTTACCGGCGCCGATGACGGAGATTTTGGTGTTGCGCTTGGAAGGAGAAGGAGGGGCCGCACTGTTGATGGAGCGGAAAAAGGACTGGGCAAGGTCTAGACCACCAGGGCCTAGAGTTGAACCGGAAGTACTCTTCTTATGCATTGTTAGTCAAGAAGGGGGTTTTAGAATTGGTGAGGAGCGGTGGGGGGTTTTATGGAAGTAGCTTTTGAACGGTCAACATTTCTCGAAGGTATGGTAGTTAACATAATCCACGCGGTTTGCGGTGATTGGAGGATGAGAACCGTACTTTTCCTTACAGAATGTTCACAAGGCCTAAGCTGTGGGCGGGTGTTTCTGGTTAGGAGTTATATTTCCAAATGAGGCAGCCAGTCATTAAGATTTTAGCGATGCCTAGGCGTTTAGTCAATTTTCACAATTGACTCTATAAAGTCCATTAGCTAATCTTTATAAACCAACGAGGTCCAAGTCTCTGCGCTTGAATATTAGCCTTTTGATTTTCTTTTCTCCATTTCTTGTCCTGCACTCCACTCCAAAGATATTTGCTTTCGATGCCTCGAATGGGGCAAGCAGTCCATGCCAAAAATTTAGGCCCGGATGAGATGGACTGACCATATTTGGCCCGCAAGCGTTGATGGTGATGGAGCGTACCAGTTAGTGCAATACTGAACCAAAAGCACGGACACCAACCGTCGAATCCAAGCAAAATGGAAGCGGAGCTGGAGCGGGTCCAAACTCGAATCCTCAACCGGATATTAAGCCTCGAGCTCTGTCTGTCTCTGCCTCCGGGCTCCGCTCCTCGTCGCTGTGACACCAACACCGAAGCTCGCCTCTCTCATATTCTGAGGTCTAACGGAGTTTCTGATTTCGCCTTCAAAACTGTTCCCTCTGATTACTACGACTGCCCTCTCGAGTCCCGTCGCCACATTCTTGACGCTGCCTCCATCCATCACCTCTGCAAAAGCATGGTCTTGGTGGGCCATCTTTAACTGTGATTACTTTTCGGTCAATATCCTAATTATTGTAAACATAGCATAGCCAACAACGGCTTAGTTATTAACGAGCATCATAAGATTGTTTAAAAGGCATGATATTTATGTGAATGAGGTTGATTTGTTGTCACCAGGTTAATACTCAGGCACCGTCCTATGTTATTGACTGTAGCGACCGTAGTAACTCAAAGTATTATGTTGTCGTTATACAGGTAAGAGTGCAGACTTTTGTTATAATATATTGTCTTTTCACATGATTCATATGTCTGATCCTGATACAGGCATTTCTGCTTTGCCGCAGTACACTGCTCGATTCAATGCTGAAGCTGTTAAAAACTATCTGTATGCTCTCAACAATGGCCAGATAGCCAAAAAGAAATTCAATTGTAAGCATCCACTTTTTTAGTTTGAAAATCAATTACCTCAGCTGCGTACATAGTCTTTGGTATAATAACGAAAGAAAAAGCTCTGATCCTAATTCAAAATCTGGAGTTTGTGAGTTGACTGGTTCATTGACAGACTTTCAACCAGAAGATCTTGAGTCCTTACCACATTGCCCTAATTTGTTGATGGAGTCGTGATTTATGTCCACTTGTTTTGTCGGACCATTTTAGGGTGTTACGGTCTAATTGTCCCACATCGATAATAAAAGAGACTGATGTGGAGTTTATATGCTTATGAGCTCTCCCACCCTCCAAGCTAACTTTTGGGGTTAGTTCTCCCATAAGACCTGTAACAATTGGTATCAGAGCTAACACCACTCTTTCAAGTCCTAATGCCACGCTAATGGCTGGTGACGCCGGCATTGCAGTGTTCGTCCGGGACTAGAAAAGGTCTAGTACACAGCCAGCCCGTAGGTACGTGGATGGTTATGCTGGTATAGCAGTGTTCGCCTGGGACTATAAAAGGTCTAGCGAACAGCCAACCCGCCGATGCCTAGGCTACGTAGTGTAGTGGGATGTTACGGTCTAATTGTCCCGCATCGATAATAAAAGAGACTGATGTGAAGTATATAGGTTTATAAGCTGTCCCACCCTTCAACCTAGCGTTTGGGTTTGGTTCTTCCATAAGCTCTGTAACATAGGGCCCTGACCTAAAATTTAAGGATTGAATGTTTTCTTGATCTCTCCTGTCTTGCAAATCCCTTCTGAATATGCTTATGTGTTCAGAAAACTAAAGAGACAACATATGCGATTCTCATGATGCTAAAAGGTCTTAAAACATGTTGATGTTATCAATTTAAAGGAGTAATGTGGGTGATTGCAATACCCATAAAAACCATACGATCTACTCAAGTGAAACTTTAATAACATTTTCTATTCTCTTACCTTTTTTTAACTCTGACAATAGCTTAAAGTGAAGCTTCACATTTACATTGATTGGATTGACCATGCCTCTTGTCTTTCATTCTAATACTGGTTGCTTAAATTGCATTAACATATCATAAAATTTACATACTATGCAAGAAAATGAATTAATTAATCCATTAAAGCAATTCTCAGTATTTGAACCCTGTTTCTTATCATCTTTGGGCTGTGGTTTACTCTCATATGGTATGATTGCTAATTGATATAGAATATATATGAGATTTTTTATACTTTTTCTGACTCTTGCTATTGAAATACTCGTACAACAATCAAGTTGTGATTAATTTGACTGACAAGGATAGTGTTCCCTGGTGTATAGACAAGGTTCACAAAGATTTGTTTCTTGTTATTGAAACAAAACATATGCACCTGACTTATGCGTTGTCAGTGTTGGTTTAATTTAATATTGGAACATGTCAGATGTCTTGACAATTTTTCCTTGATCTTGCTCTCAGGTGCATACGAACAAAATATAACTGAAGGATTTCTAGGCTTGCTCCATGTAATAACAAGTGAAATTTCAATTTGGAAGGAATCACAGTCAACAAAACATTTTATGCATGGGTACATACAAAATAATGAGTTTTCAACAAAAGTGAAAATTAGCCTATCGCCCTTGACAAACTATTTTTGTGACAATCAAAGTAATTTCTGATAATTTTTTGGCCTAGAATGATGCAATAATACCTGTCTTTGTTTTTTGTTCATTAATTTATCCAATCCATATGGCTAAATTCCTGTCTAACGTTGGGAACTCAATAGTTGTATATGATTGATTCAACATACTTCGTTGTTTCACTACTGAAGAAACAAGTTGTTTTTCAGTCTGTGCATTCTCTGCTTGGCAATGTCCTTTATAACCAACATGTTCAGTAAATCAATCTCTTATTGTCTTATTAAACTTTTGTAACTATGCAGTGAGGCTTGCTCCTGAGGAGGTTTCAGCAGAGTTGACTGGATATGGGCATAATGCAGTAACATCTATTGGCATGAAGACAGACATTCCTGTAAATACTTTTACTATCAATATGTTGCAAGTACATTAATGTTCTATAAAAATTTATTCTGTATAGCTCTTTGGTGAGTGTTTTCTCTTGTCTTTTGTTTTGTAACTCACTAGATCATGAGCATTTCTTTGCCTACATGCAATGAATAGTTGTAGTTTGTTCATGTTTGATGTCTCTTTCTCTATTTCTCGATAACAAGTTTGATGTATTCGTAAGCACCACCTTCACCATAGATGGTGCTGATCTCCAAGTAGTTGATAATCTCTGGTTCAATTGGGAACCAGACTTTGCATAGAAACAATTATTTTGTATGCTTTTCTGTGGTTTCAGCTCACAGCTTTCAAATATACTTCTTTTGTAAAGCCTACTTCTTTTGCAGTACACTTTCAATTAAATTGCTTTTCTCAGACAGTACAACTTCTATGTCTTGTCTTGTCTTGCCTGATGCGGTCTGAACATCTTGGTCCCTGAGTGTTAAGTAAGTCGGCAGATAGCTATCCCTGTCCTGAGCGTGCTGGTGTGGCTGGTTGTTATACACAATTTAGTTGTGGTATTCTGATGGATTTTGATGAGAACGGAGAGCACTTTTATTATTTGAGTAGTTCCTTTGTAGTAAAATGGATGTATATTTTATGAACCGGATCTTCAACCATATACCAGCTGTCAGTGGTCCTCTGTTTCAAGTATCTTGCCTGTCATACTGTCACATCATGTGGTCCACATATTGATGGTCAAGATCAATGATGTTCTGCCAGTCTGCCACTTGAAAAAGATTTTGTTGGCAAAGTATAGTTTGAGTTGCTCTCTTGCAATTGAACTAGCTGGGTATTTCAGCAGCAATTGTATTTGTGTCTGGTCCTGATTTTACATGTGCAGATGTACAGGAGACATGTCATTGGAAGGTGGAGGTTTGATGTGTTCAAAAAATGTTGAGTTAGGTGGACGGGAAGTTTGACTAAACAGTCTTTCTTGCTTTGAGTGTAAATTTTGAGAATGTCAAAAAGGGCAGTTACTAGGGAGAGACATAAATGTACGAATAGGAGGCATGTCATTTCACAGTGGAGGCTTGATGTGTTCAAAAAATGTTGAATTTGGTGGATGGGTAGTTTTTGACTAAAAGGTCATCTTGGTTTGTAAATTTTAAGAATGTCAAAAGGAGCAGTTCATATTACTCGGGATAGTCACGCATGTATGGCTGCAAAAGCACTTTTCTGTGCATATGTATTCATGACCATGGACCACCATTTACAGACAGCTATAGATATTAGAAACATTCTTATATCTGTAGTTTTTGCTGGTGGACAACGGCTGATTGGAGTTTTTGCAGGTTATTTTGGATGAAGCAATCGTAAAACTTTATCCTGATTTCTTCTGGTTGGGCGGTGGAGAGGTTGATCTGAAGCTGGGGATAAGGACCTCAGAGTTCATCAACTTTGTAAAACCTTTTATTGTGAGCTGTAGCAGCACATGATAACTTCCGGGTATCATCTTTTGGTTAAATGTAGAAGAAAGCTTCCACTCCATTGAATGAACATCCATACGCATTATGCAGTGAAGTACTCAGGTTTTTCAAATTAGTTGTCTTCAGTGAAGAAATTTAAGGTTTTCATATTTTCTTTCAGAGCATTGAGTTTATGCGGTAGATTTCCGATAAGTTATTGTTAGTAGATTATTGATATTACTGTTAAAAATTGCCATAGAAGACTTCTTTTGTGGGGCATAATTTTCCATCGTAACAATGTAAGACTGCTGTTATCACCTTTTATTTGTCCTCATTCTCCCTATCCATTTTGAGCACGGAATAATAGTTTCGCGTGCCATGAAAATACCAGGTTGAAATTGTATTAAGTGAATATTGGATGATACATTACTGTGACAAAAATCTGATCCTTTGTTTTGTTAGCATTTTCATGATTGCGCTGCACATCACAGTCAACTTTAGCATATTTGGCAATGATGCCCTGATTAGGCTGCCTTTCATTTAGGATTGAAGTGGTTTTATATTTTTTCCTCGATAGGTTTCTTTGCATGGGGTTCAGGCACTGGTTACACATCTTTGGTTTCTTATCATTTGTGCTTGGCATCATGTTTTCCAGGCGAGACAAAATACGAGTTAGGCTAATAGTAGTATTTGTAGATCCAATCTGCCAAGCATTTTGATGGAAACGAGAGTTCCTCTTAGCCTACTTCAAAGACCAGCATAAAGTTTGGCTTCTATGCGATCTGTTGTAAACACGGTATCTCAAGTTTGAATATTTCGACTCGATGAAAATGTTCATCATCATCCAAAAACCAACTGCCTAGAGTGAAGCAGTTAGGAATAAACGAAAAAGTAGGGCAAAATACGCTTATCTATATACCATACATGGTCGGAGACCAAACACCAACCAATGTGTATTTGATTGTATCATAGCAACTAAAAGCGTCATTATCTATTGACGACTGCGAACTGATTTGATCTTCTCTTTATACCCAACAGTAAGATAATTATTCAGCCCTTCACAGTTTCCAGGCACTCTGATATTTATAAAAGATTTGCAAAGCGGAAAGCCAAGCCACCCTGAAAGCCCAAGTAACATTATGATGGGAGTACTGGCACAGTGTTATTGAAGAATATACTTAGAAGCTTCATATACTAGGATAATAAACAATGGCACTATAAGTTGTGTTCTTATATTATTGACACAAGGAGTGCAAAATAGTGCCTTCTCAAGCTGGATGTCTTTTTAACAATTTCATAGAATCTTCCCTAGGAGAAAATTTTAAAGGGTTGAAGTTAAGAGAACAGAACCAACTAAAACACTTTTGTGATATATATGTTTTAATTTTTTTCATTGTGGATAGGTGGTTTCCGGTGAGGTTGCGCATAGTCCATCTCTATTATATCCTCTGTTGTTTCATTTTCCTTAGATTCTGCGGCTTCACGGACATCACCCCCACCAAGTGCTAGCATGGACCGTACTTGATTCTTGGTTACCTGCACAATCATCACCATAAATCATATTTTCATCAGCACTTAATTAACATCCATTTCCTTGTTTCGTTTAGGCTTAATTCATGCTTAACTTATTACAATATGTAAGCGGACACTTATTTCGTCCATGATTGCCCGCTTGATACCATATTTGGGTAGATGAAATTATAAGATAAAAGCATAGAACAGACTCAAGTGCATAGTTTTCGACACCAACGAAGTGTATATAGTACAAATTAACTACATGTTCCATTTATTGCCTTTACTTCAAAGCAATCTTTCATGGCTCCCATGATTCATGCATCAAGGACAGGATCAGGAAAGATGGGCCATTGTTATTGATGCCTCACCAAAATCATAACTGCCTAACTACCATATGCAACTCCATGTATACAGTGTTTCTCAGATACCCTTGTACATTTTGATTACCTTTACTTTAGCCGCCTGTTGCGTCTCATATGGATAAGATCTTGACACGATAACTTCAGTTCCTGCACGTACTTTATTACTAACATTAGCAACAACAGTAGCAAATGATAATGCAACAAATAAACCTGTTCAACTTCCTAAAACAAGAATACAATTGCAGGACTACTGAAGACTTAAGTTTAGGCATATTAATTTCTTTATGAAATTTGCACTTATACACTTAAGAACTAATTAATATAAGATACGAGAGCTCTCACTAGCTAGACAGTGATGTATTAATATTAACAGATTAATATATCAATATGTATAGGGAAGCAACAAATGCGTTAAATTGTTAGTGATTTTGCGACGCTTTTGAGGTAATAAGGGGCGGAAATTAACCTGACGTTTCCAATATTCTGCTCTGTTCATGATCATTCAAACAATCCTTCTCGACTTTTATCTCCATCGTGCTAGCACCAAGCACATTTCCCAGGTTGCTTAAGACATCCCTGCTAGTTTTTCGTCCTCCTTGGTCTCCATTTTCCGCCAATTTTGGAGGCACGATCCCTGATGGAAGTGAAATCTCGTCGGGAACCTTTTCACCCAAGTCCTGGTTCCAAAAGCACTGTTAGTATCAAGAACTTGACACACCAACAAATAAGACCATAGCATATTGAAAAGGAAAAATCTGCATCATGAATGAAACATATATGATCGTATTGACCTTGGCGGATACCGATGCTTTAGTTTCCTTGTCAAATACGAGACCTAGATATCGAGCATTGCATGCATGCACAGAAAGGCATATGAGAAGTGAAAGAACTAGGAAGAGAGACATATTGATAGGTTATTTGGTGACCTTGATGGTACAGTACACGAAACTCGATCACGAGATGAAGAATAACCTTAATAGGTGTGTCGTTCGGTGAGTCCATAGTTAGGGCTCCAAAAGGAGTATTTGTAGAGCTTTGAAGCAACAAGAGCATTTAATGCAGGTTTTGTATGACAGTGAATGACGTTCTTTAAGAGAACATGGTTGTGTTTCGATGAACGAAATTGAAGGTATTCGAGGGCCACCGTTGTCTCATTCTTCTCACTTTTTCATCAATCCACTGTAGTCTAAAAGGCCACACTAGAAGGAGTACACATTATAGAGAACATAGATAGTGATAACTATAAAGTTGTTTCAATATGTTTCTTGTATGTTGCAACTTATAGAGCTATATGAACCAAAAAAAAAAATGACTGCTAATTGTAAATACTATAGGACATGAACATTATTTAGAGTTACGGGAATGCAACAATTTAGTAATTGCATATAAATAATAAAAATAAGGTTTTTATAAAATAAAAGTTTTATATAGTAATAATAATGATTAATATATATTTATTATATAATTGGTCCAAATTACAAACACAAATTATGTTCCTATCTACTCAGTAGATAGGATAGGTAAAGTAAAATATGTATATTTAGGTATGTCACAAGAGAAAATCTGAAGCTGGGGTCCTACTCCATGTGTTTCGATAGAAGAACTCCCATCCCTTGTCCTTGCACTTGGAAATTACTGCTGCATGGCTTGCAACAAAGTTGTTTTTTGTTGATCATGTGGATATGCATGGTAGTTTTAACCTTTCCCAAAAATGAAACAGCGGTGTCACTAGTCAAACTTCCACACATGCATACCAGTCACCCAAATGGGTTGTTTTTCCATAATAAATAAGAACAGCAGCTTGGAAATGAGACTCTAATCAAACGGTATGGCAATTCCTTCCAATGATTCAGGGACCTATTGGTCAATTGTTATTAGACAAAGCGAGGATAACATAATGAGAAGTGGGGTTAAATTAGTAGTAAGCTCTTCATCCTACCTCCTTCAAGAGCAGTACACGTATTCTCGCTGTTACCAGACATTAAAGTTCAAACTTATGAATCCGAAGATATAAGTGGATTGCATCATCATAGTAATATAATTTTCCTTTTCCAAGTCCATTTTCCCTTTTGAAATTATTGGACGGAAACACTAGCTATCTATTCATGCCCATTATTCATTCACCAACATTGGTGAGCTTAGCTCCCATTGAACGTGGCTATAAATGACGCTATGATTTACGGAGATATATAATACATCCTCATCACAAGAAAAGACGTAACCAAAACTCTAGATTTCGCACAGAAGCTATAAACTAGAGGGTGACTATGGATAATCAACGATCGGATATGGTCTCTTACTTTCGCCATCTTAATTCCATGGTGGCAGGAAGGTGATACATATTTTCTTCTAGATAATCGAGGAAATGGGAAAGCTGATTTATTGCAAAACATTGATCGATCCTGTTGATTCCTCACACAAATTATATATGAAGTCCTGCCATTCTGATTTCTTTTCAGCTTACTAACAAGAGAACATAAGCTTATTGAAATTAGCAAATTTTATCTGTTAACTAGATATACATCATCTTTTATATACTAAACGTTTTCTCAAATATGCTTGTGGATATCATATGAAGGGGACCTCCACTTGAAACATAAGGGACATGCAAAGGAGTGGGACGTGGGGACAAGAGAATAAGGGGTGAAGAGACAACGGTGCATGGCTAAACCGTCTCTTTTGGACCATCCCCACCACCGTCTGCCTTAAGACACACTTGGCATGTAAACCATGTGCAGATGTGCTCCTCCCCCACATCAGTAGATTGCCAGGTCAGCCTTTGGCCCAATTGTCTCTTGCCTAAGCAGAGGCATAAGTGCTACTGTGGTCTCTTGATTTTGATTTAGGCTGTTTCATGGTATTTGTAAGGGTCAATGTTGGTTTCAGCGTTGTGAGATAGAGAGAGAGAAACATGGTACTGACCATTTCTTGGGGATTATATTGACATGGATATCGACTTTTCTGCCTGTAAGACCTGCCTGTAAGACCACTTCTAGATTGTCTACGGTAGAAATAGAAGTAGGAAAACCTTAAAGCAAATATGAAGCAAGGATATAATATTTGTCTTGCCTACTTTTTCAGATGAGTCAGATAGCTAAATTATAATTAATTAAAAAGTCTAGTTTTTTCATAATTAATTAGTTGTTGATAAATTATTGTATTTACATAGTTGTTAAGTAGTTCTTTAATGCTTAATAAATTCATAAGAGATATTATTAATGGTAAGTCCAATACATCTCTTGTTTAACTATTTAATTTTTAAGAAAATATTTTTCTTCTATCAACTTAAAACATAAAAGATAATAAAGTTGAATTAGATAATTTTCATATTAAGTTTCTATCCTTATTTATTGTATATTTCTTATTTTTATTCAAGATTATAAGTATCTCTATAATTACTTAATTATTATACATTTTCTATCTTTATTATATTGTCTTTATCTACCCTTTATTTATAATACATGTATAAATAATTTGTTCAAAAGACATTAACAAAATCAATATCATTCTTGAACTTTTTACATGATATCAGAGTTGAAAGACTTCCAATATAAATATACAAATCACCTTCTTCCTTTTTTTTTTCCCCTGTCATCCAACCTCACTACTTCGGCTCAACTCAATTTTACTATCAAATTAAACTCTAGAAATTTCTTGGCCCAAAAAACATAGTTGCTTCCCTTGTTAAATAAACTTCCATAATTTAATAGGATTTGTTGATGGTACCAAATCATCTCTTCCTTAAATAGTTCTGCACAGTGATGCTCCTCCTCCTTCCATTGAAGATCCAGCCTATCAAGAATGGTTTCATAAAGACCAAATAATGCTTTTATGGCTTCTTTCCTTCTTAAATGATGAAGTATTTCTCCGTGTTGTCTTCCCAAGATGTTTTGACTACTTTATATGCCACTTTTGGAGCTTTGTCCCAAATCAAACAACTACAAACGAATATTGAACTCAAGAAGCTTAAAAAGAGTGATCTTTCTATCACCCAAATATCTTCTCAAAACGAAATTTCTTGCAGATGTATTAGTGGTCGGAGGAAAACTATTGATATCAGTTGAGTTCAATGCCATCGAGTTTCAAAATATTTGTGTCTAAATTTCGTGAAATCATAGCTAGTCTCGATCTATGATATATCCATATTACATTTAATGAGCTTCGCAATTATCTTGTTACCTATGAGTTGTTGAATAAGAGCTACTTATTTGAGCTTTATTTTGCCAATATTGCATATAACCCATCCTTACTTCCTACACCAACCTAGCCACAATATCCATCACCACGGGCACCAATTAATCCCTCTTTCTCTCCTAATAATTTTCGTTCTTCTTGGAAAAATAAACGTTGCAAAGGACCAACTTATCAAATTTGTGCCTTCACCAATTATACTAATAATGTATATAAATGACATTATCAACAATTTAGTCATAGCTTTTTGCTAACTTTTAGACCAGATGCTCCCCAAACAAATATCAATTATCAACAACCCTATATTTCTCCAATAATGACTCCATAGTATGGCCAACCATCTTCTATTTCTCCTGTTCAGAATTAGGTTACACTGCTGCCACGACCTATATCACTAGAAATTTGCTCTCTCAATCTTCCTCAACAATATGGTGATAATGATCAGTTAATCATGGCTAATGGTAAAGGCCTAATCATCTAACATTATGGTTATTCTTCTGTTCTCTCACCTACTCATACTTTTGTTTTACCTAATGCTCTGCATATTCCTCAAATCTATAAGCCTTTAATTTCTATTAAAAATTTTAGAGTGACAATAATTTCTTTTTTGAATTTTGTCCATTTTTCTTTCTTATAAAGAATCATATAATAAGGTAGGAACTCATGAAAAGAGTCAATGAACATGCCTTATATCGATTTCCAATCTTCACCTCCCTTATTGCTCTTTTAGCTGAATCTGCACCTTATAAAGTTTGACATTCCAAGCGTAGTCATCCTCAAACACACCCAGTATTTAAAATTGTTTAAGAAAATAATTTGCCTTTGTCTAAAAGGATGTCCTCTTCTCCGTGTCACTCATTTAATGGGAAAGTTATCAAAAATACCTTTGTATATTTTTGAACACCATACTTCTTCAACTCTTGAAATAATTTATTATGAATTCTGGGGACCATCTCTTGTTCCTTTTAGTGCTGGTTCAAATATTTTCTTATATTTATTAATGATTTTACACAATTCATATGGATATTATTTTTTAAAAATAAAATTCATGTCTTTTTGAATTTAAAAAATATGGTTAAAAAGCAATTTAATACCTTTATTAAATTGCTCTATTTAGATTGGGGTCGTGAATATCAACACTTGAACAAATTATTTACTTCAAATGGTCTCATTCATTGAATTGCTTGTCCATATACTTATGAACAAAATGGAATTAGTGAATAAAAGATTCGTCACATTATTCAGACTAGTTTGACTCTATTATCATATAGTTCACTTAATTTAAAATATTAGGTATGTTTTTAATACCTCTGTTTCTCTCATTAATGGAATGTGATAGGAGCTTAATTGTTCATATTTTTAAGTTTATATTTAGTGAATTTCACTTATTTATTTGAGCATTTTAAATATTTTTGGTACTTAATTCATTCATATTTTTTAGGTCATAATTCACTTATTTTGATCAAAAGGAATGAATTATGACAAGTTTAGAATGGTTTGAAGCTATTCGACCAATTTATGAATATGAACTTCAAGCTTACATGATTGTGTTGGAAGAGTTTGAGGCATGTTGATTAATTCCATATATTATACCCTTGTGTTTAAGAGGTACACACCAAATCTTATATGCTTATGAGCCTATGTTCACATTTTAGGCCCTCACATGTTTACTTCAGATTCAAGATCGTGTGTTTTCTAACTACACAATCTGGTGCATGAATGTATACTTGTCTATATTCCACCCAAAGTTTGAATTTCAAACTATAAAAGTTATAACTGAAGGACGAAGCAAGAGAGAAGTTCAGGAGGTATAATTAGATGTCCTAGAGTGGTAGAGAGAGCAAATAATAAGTAATAGCACACATTTTAAGAAGATTTCATCAATATAAAGTGGATTTCATTATGTTTCTTTTGGTTTTTTGTTTTTCCTTTAGTCTTGGTGCTATGTCTTCCATGTTTAGGAACTAAAACTTTATGGTACCTAGATATAATGAACCTTGGGATGGATTTTATAGTTTGATTTCATTTAATTCAAGGTATCCTTTAGTTTCATTGACATTTTGATTGTGTGTTCTTTACTATTCTTAAATTGATATATGCTGTTATACTAATTCATATTTGATTTCATGCATTTGAGACTGGAAAATTCTTTATATGAATTGATCTAGCATAATCAAAAACAGTTACATACAATCCTAAAGATCTAGGTTGATATAAATCTTTCATATTAGTGTCAATTCTAATAGAGAAATTCATAAATCAATTAATGTAATTATAGGGATTTAATTGGAAAAAGATGTCAATTAATCAACTAATAGTTAGTTGTTTATAATCTTTAGAAAGATGCTAGCATAATTAAGAAATTTTCACATTCCAATGAACTTTAGATTGTACTAATGTATGAAGTCTTGTTTGCATGAGAACTTCAGATTGTATTAATGTTATTATTGATTTTTTCTTAGTTTAATATTAGTTCTAGTTAGTTAATTGTGTATATTTATTTAGTTTATTAATTTAAATCAATCACCATCATCATAATTTGTTTATTAGATAATAGGAAAAGTCTTAATACTAGTAGTTATAGCCAGAATGACAAATCTTGTTCTAAAAAATATATCACTACAACAAAAATGACATACGGTAACAGGTGATAAGTGTTATTAATTGTGAATGGTAACACTAATGACTATGCTATGACAGCCCATGTTACTAAAGATATGATGCTTTAGTAACAGTTTTGACATATTATTGTCGAGTTTAATATGACATTTATTGATAGCTATAAATACGTTTATATTACATTTTATAAATGCTATAAATTAATTATTTGTAACATTTTTTAAATGTTATATATTAACTTTTTCTAATATCCTTAAATTGCTGTAGATATGTATTTTGTAACAGTTTTGAAATGTTAAAAATGATTTTTTCATAACATTGTTTAAATGTCATTGATGAGTTTATTATAGTATTTATTAATAGTTATAAATGATTTTATGTTACATTTTGTAAATGTCATTAATTAACTATTTATAACATTTTTCAACTGTTACAGATTAGCTTTTCACAACATTATTAAAGGGTTAT
>JAOSBM010000206.1:28346245-28359931 GCA_027568955.1 Erythroxylum tenue
TCATCCAGTATTAACAACCGGAGTTGTCGTTCTGGACATTGATGGAGGGGATGAAACTTCTCCCCACATCGGAAGCAAGCCTCGATTTTTCTCCGTGGATAGTCTTCGATCCCCTTCCCCTGGTCCAGTCGGCGTTGGGAGGTGAGAACCGACGCCTCGGGTCGGCGATCGGTGCTGGAAACCAGGACCCATTGCATTTCTGGTTGGACCCGACCCGTCATCTACGCGACCCGCTTCATAACCCACAATATTAGAGGACCCCGACTCCGTATAAGGAAGTCGACCCCGGCTCTGGCTTCTGAACCCGACCTCTCCTCGGTGATGCCAGTTGTGATGTCGTGGATTGGATGATTCAAAGCCCCTTTGATCCCCGTAAAGCTCCTCCTCCACCGCTCTTGCTACTCTCATCATCTGAACCCTATTGATTGGACTGAAGGTTCGCACCCTTCGTCGGATCTCATCGCGCAACCCACTCATGAAGTACCCCATGAGTTGTGCTTCGGGTAAATGTCCTACCTGAGAAGACGCGAACTCGAAGGCCTCGATGTATTCCTCCACCGTACCCGTTTGCTGCAAATCAGAGAGCTCCTCAAATGGGTTCTCAAATCTCCTTCTGCCGTATCTGTCGATTAAAGCTTGTTTCAACTTCCTCCATGTGAGCTCCACTTCGGTCTCTCGGAGGAGATTGAATTAGTGAATGGTCGATCCCTCCATGCTCAATAGGGCTAGTTTAATCTTCACCTCCTCCGACGTACCATGAACCTCGAAGTAAATTTCGGCTCGGGTAATCCAACCCACTGGATCAGACCCATCAAACATAGGTAAGTCCACCTTTCTCACCGACATCTTATACTCATCCATATTGCCCAGAGAATGTTCCGATTGAACATTCTGTTGAGTGCGTGTAGTTGCTTTGTCTCCCACCATATTCGGTGCCCTCTCATAATTTTCACTACCTTGTCCCTCTTCGGGACGCTTGCCCAATAATTTATTCATCTCTACCAGTAATACCCGTTGCATCTCCCCCATGGCCATACGTATTGACGACTGCATCTCCTCTACCCCTGCTTCAAGACTAGCCAGTTGAGATTCCAAGAGCTCAACTTTGTCTGACATCTTCGGTGGCATCAAGGTATGTTGCTCTGAATTTTCCTCCAACAGTTGATCCTCCCCTTCTCTTAGAATCCGGCAGGTCAGACCAATGTTAGAAAACTCTAGCTTAAGAGACTAGAGGTCGATATAGTATTGATAAATGATCGAGTTTTACTATATTATTACAATATAACTATGGTTTATACACCACTACCGTAGAGAAATCTAGTGTTTCTCCCCTAACCAGAGCAAATATGCTCCTCAGAAGGTTGAATCCTTCTGTCACTCTTCTTCTCTCAAATTTCTGCTTGCCTCCCCCTTCTTCTTTTCCTCCCTTTATAACCTCCCTAGTACATACGGTTATAACAAACTCCTGTTCTAGAATAATTCTCTTTCTCTCTCCCGAAGATCCTAGCATAGCTATTCTTTGGATCCACATGTATGAGTGATGATACTATAGGTTCTCCAAAGTGCACAAAAGAATCTAGAAAATGTGTTAGCCACAAGAAGTTTACCAACAATCTATCAAGTTTCTTCCTAACTAACCATCAACCTAGTTGATTATTGGACCATGAGAGACGTCTGCCTCTTTAGTTATGATCTACCAAGTCCATAGTATGTAGGAAAGTAGAGAGTTCTTTCAGTTGTCCCATATGTAAGCTTCTACTTCTCTCAGTTTCTGACAGTGTACGAGAGCAATTGAAGTCACTTTTTTTTGTTGGAGTATGGTTTTTAGCACCTTAGTATACCATTGTGGGTGTTGGATAAGCTCACCCCTAAGATAACTTGCGTTTTTGTTGATTAGTGGATAAGCTCATCCTTAAGATAACTTGGGTTTTTGTTAATGACTAATCAAAGGCGCATTAAACAACAAAATGCCAATTTATGATCAAATTCAATGTGTCAAAATGCAATAGAAAGATAACCATAAAAGCGCCTCCTGATTGGGGAAAAGGTAAGAATGGCTAAAAAAGATTGATTAGTTCCATGTTTTATTAAAGAACAAATGGCTGCATAAGATTTCATTTTTTGTTGAAAGAATACCCTAAACAAATTGAGGCAAATAATCTATGGCCACAATCATACAATGTTAATATACATAAAAGTATACGGTTTGTTAATAAAGATTTGAGATTTTAATACAATCATTTGAAATACTATTCACATTTACCTAGAGATGGAGCAGCCCAAGCGGTCGGCCCGGTGTCATAGTCAGCCGGCCCATGGCCCGACGAGCCACGGGCCATGGGCAGACCGAGTCAACCCAACCTGTCATTTTTTTAAAGAAAAACTTTTAAAACGACGTCATTTTAGAATTAACGGTTAGTTGTCAGGCCGACCATAGTCAGCCCGTGACCCGCCCGTGGCCCGGTCAACCCGGGCCAAAATCAAGCTAAGCCGGGCCCTTTTCGACATATCTAAGGTTATCGGAGAGCCTGGGCCGAGGCACCCAGCCCACGTCCATTAAAAAAAAAAAATTCCAGCAAACTGAGATATGCAGATTATTAATCATTTTGCATCACAAGTTCTTCCAGAACCCTTCCAGTTGAATCACAAAATAAAAACGAGAACAAAGAACCAAAAAATAAGGAAAACTCTATTTTAAGTTACAAAAAGAATGCAAGTCAAATTGGAATTACATGGGGTTACTGGATTGAATAAAACACATAACCTGGCCTAACAGAATTTGTAACTTAACAAAGCTCGACTAAAAACGGACTCTTTACCTTCTTTCCCTCTCATTACCTTTCTTTGATTGGCAACCTAAGGGAAATGTGAGGAATAATACGGTAACGACCTAAATGGAACAGCTCTTTATGTCTTCTTCATGAGGTATCCCAAAACTATGCCAAGCAAGCCAACGAAGATGACAAACATGAATGAGACACCAGCTCGGTTTTTGTTTCCTTCCCGTCTCAGGAGATCCTGAACATCATAATCTCATAATGTAAGGGGATGCATAGTGCAAAAATAAAAAGTGTATGATGAATTTAATGTTCCCTTAAATCTGTTACTTGAGTCTGAAACTAAAGTTCAGGAATCACGAAACTGGCCTCTATTTCAATAAATCTGGATCACATAATGTGGTAAAAGGGATAACGAGACAAATAGGAAACCAAAGAACCAAAGGTAAAAGCTTGTAAGTAACTCTTATTAGTATTACAACAGCCCATCAATTTAATTGTGCATCAATGTTAGTGATTATCGAGAGTGAAGAGACCATCAGGGTGGCTGACATAAGAAGGAGAACGGACAAAACCACGTAAATCAAAGCATGCACATAATGCTCATTAAAACACCATAAAACACAAGATTTAAATGAAGTAAAAAGCCAATGGCTTACCAATTCTTGGCGAAGCTTATTGCTTTGTTGTAAAGCATTATTCTTGTCCTCGGTCAGTTTTGAAATAAGGGCTCTTGCCTGCAATTAAAATATGCCATCAACAGAAATTAGATCATATGCTTGATGAAATCTTCATTACGTAAATTCTAACACTTGCAATCTAGCCAGTGCTGATTGGAAAATTGAGGCTCTTATATATATATATATATATAGAGAGAGAGAGAGAGAGCAATATTTACACCATTCTGCACACGATATTGCACGAGTGAATGGCTATTAAATTTGAATTGTAATCCTTAAAATCATGAAATATATTCCAGAGAATAATAATAATAATATAAGTGAATATTATTACATGACATTTTATATGAACATCTCTAAGAAAACTAGATTGAATATTTCCACTATAAAATGAATGAAATACCTCATCTTAAACACAAATGGAAGAAAACAATGTTATCAGAAACAAGAGGAAGTGTTCAAGGCTCCTATATGTTGGTTTGTGTATAGTAGATAGAAAATGCATTATTGTCACTACGCCCCCCACATCTTACTAGATAACTTCAAACAAAATGGTCACACAAATAAATTGAAAAGATTTGGATTTCAACTGCCTGACAACCAGGGATTATTCATAGAACTGACTAAAAACGAGGTAAAAGAAAAACCCAAACCACAATTCCAGCCCTTAACACACGACTTTTACTTATTATACTGCCTTTTACTTATTGTACTGCCGTAGTTGTCATTTATTCACAAGCTGATTCTGCTAAAATTTACATAATTGTAATTTTCCAACAAATCCACTCGATGTCTCGTCCCTTGTTGTACAGTTTCTGAGTTTCTGATTTAGTAAATAAGTCTAAGCATAATTGGTGCATTGAAGAGACATAAATATAATGCATAGACATCGTGGTCAGAAAGGACACTAACTGATATAGCAGCTTTTGATCAGTCATCATACCAGAATGGAGGCACTGAAGCAATCAAAGACTAAGGAATCAAAATTGAAATGCACAACTTCAATACATATAGAAGATCATTACTATTGAGTAGACACCAGACTTCTTAGGTTTATGATAGGCCAACCAAACATCGGGAACTAAATGGTTGGATTGAAAATATATTCATACAAGCTCACATATGGGCACGTTTGCACTCAAAATCTATTGTTTTCTCCGGTACTGCTAGAAAAGCAATACATAAATAATTAAATATTAACAGAAAGAAAAAGCAACAGCATGTCCTATTAGTCTTCGAATAATACATCTCTTGTTAGTTAGAGATCCTCACAAAGTAAGCCACAGCCAACATGGGTGGCTATTGCCAACCGTTACATCCAAACAGCAAGTCCCTAATGTCCTTAAAAGATAGCAATTAAGTGTTATCAAGACTCATCTACATCAGAGAAGGGAATTCGCATTTCTAATCATGACCAAGTGTGCAACCAAAATTATCTTGCTAAATGAAAAACCAAATTATAGCGCACATTACCTCTTGAGTTTTCTCAGGAGTCTCATGCCCCTCATTGGATGATCTTGCAGACTGCATTCATTGACATAGAAGTATGCCAATTAATATTTGTACAATATCAGAAAATTCACACTTAAAAGTACAGTAGATAATAAAATTAAAAACTAAAAGTACTGACATTAGAGAACTCATTCCCGTTCACATTTCCGTTTTCTAACACAGAGCCCCTGGGTGAGGAACCTTCCTCAGATCCTTCTGGAACAGGAGAAGGAGGTTGAGGTGGAGAGATATAAAGCACCCTTAATTTGCACTCCTCAACCTCATGTCCCGCCTCCTTATTGAACTGGATAACCACACTTCCATAGGTCAGATGCTCCAAAACTCAAAGTAACTAAAGCCAAGGTCAGCTAAAACAAGATTTTAGAAAATTAAAAAAGAAAAAGAAACAATGAATTACCATTTCTGGAGTGATATCTTTTGCAGTCACACCATCGTTCACCTTCACACTCTGAAGTAAGAATTTGTCCTTGCATTGCATGTCGGGAGGAGCCTCCTTTTGTGCTTGCATTGTAACTGAGAAAATGCAAACACTCAAGCTTACAAAACCATAAAATTCCAGAAAAGACAGAATTGCAAAACCAAATTGGAGCACCTATGACATCACAAGTCGTTCGAGGCAACATGAGCCCAGAATTTGGCCGGACACAATACTTCTTAGGATTTGTTGTTTTGACCTAAACACCATCACTTGTTAGAGATGAAAATCCCAAAGAAGCGACATAAAGTCATCATTCTTTAAATCAATTCCGAAAATCAACTTACGAGATAAAAAGTGTTCAAAATCAAAAGTTTTAAATTTAGGATTCCAGTATCATAGTACAAGTTGTATCATTTTGCTGTCATCTCTTACTTTTTCTTTTCCTTTTCCTTTCCGTTGCTTTTCCCAGCAACCAAACAAGACATTCCCACTTATCATACAATTAAATTAGATCCATCAGAAACACAAAATAAAAGCAAAAAAACAGTAGAAAGAATTACCTTGAAAGAAACATAGCTGTCGGTTTTATTGGACAATTGAAGAGAACAAGAGATCTGCTTCTTCAATTCAACTAGTCACAAATCGTAAAGATACCCAAAAAAAAACAAAATTAAAACGATAAAATCCAAGGACCAATAACAATAAATCAAACAGAAAAGACACAGATCCATGGGGCTTACATGGAAATTTGAGCTCTAGAGGTTCGATACTGAGAAGCTGTCCCGTACTCATCTCGAACGAGCGCGAAAACAAAGCTTTTTCGATATTAAGAAATGATTCAAATTATTAAAAAGAAAAAGGAACAGCCAAATCAAAGAACAAGAGAGGATTTGAACGGGAATACGTTATGATAAAAGGCGATTTTTGGGAAATCAAAAGAGGAGAAGAAAAAGAGAACGGAGAGACCGAGAGCGAGGCGTGGAAAATGTTTTCTTTCCTTTGCTTACTAATTCCTTTTTTTTTTTAATCTCGTTTGATTCCCTCACAAGTCACATCTCTTATTTCATTCGCTCCCAGCCCTGGGTCACAAATCCTTACCGGTATTAATTTTAAAAAATGTTGAACAATTTCTAATATTTTTATTTATAAAAAATTTTAAAATTTAATTAAAAATTATTTAATTTATAAAAAATTATTAATCAATTAATTAATAAATTAATCGGTTTTTCAATAAAAGTAAACCCAATATAAAAGTTGAAATTGAATCAAAAAAATTAAATGATTGAATTGAAATTAAAACAATTGTCTCTTTTTTAAAATAAAAAACAAAGGGTGTAAAACGTTGAAATGTGATCACATATTCCTTTTAACATATATATCATAAACTTTACAAGTTCAATGTATCATTTCTCGTTGGCATTTTCATATTATGAAAGGGAACGGTTTGTCACGTGTTATTATTTGAATGAGATCTTGAAGCAAAGTTTAGAATCATTCCAGTTAAACCAATTATTTTGCGGTGCTTCTGTTGCACCTCAAATAATTAAGGTTTATGTTTCCTCGTTGTCACCAAATGCCTCCCCTTTTTCAATGTGACTCAAAAGTGGGAATATCCAGCCTGCTTCATCCTCAATCAATTGCAATAATCACAACCATTCTCTAACATGGAACTTATTAATGTTTTGAGTGTTTCTAAGGTATAAATGGTTGAACATTTTCCTTGAAATGCAGAAAGGGAGAGTTTGTCGAGACTCCAAAAGAGAAGAGCAGGATGACTAGGGAGTTTACACGTGGATCGATGACCTAGGATTTACGTGTACTACTACTACCTGCTGAAGTGGTTGACACTACCTGTTATAAAACTTGGAGGGAGCCGCAATAGTAACTTATATTCTCTTCTTAGTAAATTTCAAAACATGGATTTACGCTTGTCTGTTCCACAACGTTACATTAGCCTTATTATATCACTGCCACGTCTTCTTCACTAAATGAGGAAGCCTGCAAGGCTGAAACTATACATATAGTAGTTTCCACAAACTTTAAAAGAATGAGTTCAACTTAGCCTATATAACATTGAGAATTTGAATCAGTACCACTTTATCGTTTATCTTGATCTATTTTTGGACTAGTGGTTGTAAGATTGTAACTTGATAGAAGCAGGCTATCAATTTTGCAAATTAGTTTTTTATATGAACCTAATGATCGGAACTAGTACACACAAAACACGATTTCTCCGAAAAGGAAGCCAATTATACAGCTGTACTTGGGAAGCCATAGTCCCAAAGAATAGGTTCAGACTCGAAAAGAACATATCATGCCTTCCCTTCATCAACCATGTTTCATTAATATTTTGTGAATATATATTAATTAATGCATGATTGCCCTTACTTCCAAGCAGACCCACAAAAAAGGCACATGTTCAAGGCTCGTTCTCATAAAGAACAAAATAAGATCTAATCTTAACTTTCAAAAAGAACAAAATGAGACAAAATAGGACTTACTCTAGACCCTCATAAAGAGAAAAATGAGATAAAATAGGCTCAATTTAATCTTGGCACTCATAAAGAGTAAAATGAGCCAAATCTTCTTAGCTTTCCTTTTTCTTTACATATTTTTTATTTGATTTTTTTAGTTGTTCTCTTAATCTTAGGCTATGTTTGGTTAAAGGTTTATTAATAAAATGAAATAGAATGGAATACTATTCCATCATTTAGGATGAGGGTTTATAATGGAATGGAAGAAGAGTGTTTCATATTACATCTCATTCTATCCTAAATAGTAAAAATGAAAAACATCCGATTTAGGAAGTTTAGGATGAAATGTGAAAAAATAAACAACTTTACACTATATTACATTATAAACCCTTCATCTAAACAACATTTCACTATATTACATTATGAACCCTTCCATCCCTCTCAAACAACAATTTTCTAATATTACATTCATTTATGTTCCATTCCATTATAAACCATTCCATTTCATTTTATTCCATTAAGTTCCATTAAAAACTTTACATCCAATCAAACATAGCCTTAATGCTAAGAATTAATGTAACACATTAGATTCTTCAATTGTATCACAAGGAGGGGCTTAAGGTAGCCTCTTTAATAATAAAAATATATTTTAAATTTTACATATTTATATATTGTCGATCTATTAAGGCCCTTTTTTAATTTTATCGAGGCCTATAAAATCTTAAGATCGACCCTATTTCCAAGAGCATAAGCCTTGGTGAGAGTCAATTGTTTATATATAAATAATAAACTCTACATAGAATTTATGTGCTTTTGTATTTTTCTAGTTAATGTTGGACAACTATTAATTGTATTTTTTGGTTTTTCAATAACTTATCGGTTAAGTTACATAATTTGATCCAGATAAAGGTAATAAAGTGGCCCAATAAATAATATAAATCAATGGGTCGAAGTCTAGGAGAAAAATAGATCCCAATTAGTGTGGATCGGACTTATATCGGACTTGTGATGGGAAGCCCGATATGGAAGCTATATATAAAAGTTAAGGTCTCCTACAGTTGCACATATCATTCGTAAGCATACAGATCCTCTAACCCGTTAAAGAGCACTTATGTGTTGAGAAAACTGTAGGAAGGCGTTAACCACGTGTTGGTGAACATTTTTCGTGAAGGTCCCAAGAGATTGGAGCTAGTTTTGGCCACGAAAATCGCTTCGGAAGTCAAGATGGAACTAAAATTAGGTATTCTGTATTTCCTTCATTTTAACCCTTTCTTGAACGATCTGGGTCACATAATAAGATCTATGCTACGTGTTTACACATGGTATTAGAGCGGTTACATGATCGGGTTACAGGAAACGAAGATTTTTCAGTTTTCATCCATTAAGGTTTTCAGGTGTTTTTGATTTATTTTTCGATTTTTTTTGCATATATGATTATGTGAAAGTGGTATACATAAGGCTAGGTATGAAAAACGAATCAAAAATGGGCCAAAAAGTGTAAAAAATTGGTCCTAAGATCACTAAAAATCACCATCCCCGTCGGAGGGCGATTACACTGTCAGGCGCATGCAACGCATGCACCTGAGAGTGCTACAGTAACTACCATAAGGTCGTTTGGTTGGGGCATGCAACGAAATGGCTCCATGGGTTGACGAACGTGTGTGGCGTGTGCAACGCACGAGCCCCATGCCACCACGGGGCGTGGGACAGTTGGCGTATGTGCCGCACATGCCTGCCATTTGTCCTGACAAGCAGACGGCAGCAATTCAGATATGTGGATGGCGCGTGCACTGCATGCCCCATACAGTGCAAGGGCGTATGTGCATGATGGGCGCATGTGAAGTACACGCCTGGATTATCTGACGCACATTGTTACGAGTGTGTGCGTTGGCACGAGCAGGTGTGACGCCTACTGATGTCAGCTCACAGTGTTGTGCTGACGTCAGCTCTGACATCAGCACTAAAAAAAAGGGAAAATTTTCAAAATTCGCATAAAGTTGCCTCGGGTCCTTTTGGGTCAGGGAAATTTTTAAAGTGATTTTTAATTTTTCTAAAATTATTACGTTGGTAATTAGATTTCGAAAAATGGTTTTAAAGCTTTTTTAAGATGGTTTTGAATGCATATTCGTGCTCCGAATTACACATAAGGGAGACACTTAAGGTTTCGTGTCTCATATGGTAGGTTCAGTATTTCGGAAAACACGATAGTCACTCTCATTGATAATTTTTTAAATAGAAGTCTCAAATAAAGTTTAAAGACAATGTTTTCAATACCAGTATGTGATTATTTTTTTGTGCATTTGGTTTTAGTATTTATAGCTGATTTTCACATATATTATGCCCATATAGAATGTGAGGATAACATAAGGATGTATCCTTTGTATTTATGAATCTTCTAGGATACTGGTGAGATTGTAGTCACCAAAGTGGCCTTTCAAGTCAATATTTTGGATTGTTCTGCTCACATGTTGGGGGATGTCACTGGCCTTATGTTTAGTTATTCTGCCCAAAGGTGTTGGCCTTATATAGGGTTTTGAGATGTACATAAAAGCATTAGATGGAGGAAAGTCATTGCTTAAATGATATATTCACCCAAAGTTGGTAGTGTCATGAGAGTTGATGGTTTATACTCTGATTGCTTTTATGTGGAGGCCTAATTACATATATTATGTATTCAGCCCAAAGGTGTTTCATAATATGTGTGATCAGTTTCTCAATATAAATATTGCTTTAATGCTTTAAGTATCATTGTTATCTTGCATTTATACTGATCTTTGCATTGTCTTTTCTATCTTGTAGTCACCTTTTCTATAAACAATAATGTTGTCACGATTGAGACTTTAAATGGTTTCAATTCCAAGAAGTGGAATAAGGATGTTAAGTTTGGCTTGGGGATGGCTGATGTCAATATGACAATGCATATAGAGAGACCTTCTCCACTCACTGATATCAACTCAGAAGTTGATAAAGCAGCTATGGCAATCTGGGAGCGATCAAATAGGATGTGCTATTTGACCATTAAGAGGTCGATCCAAAATTATCTTCTAAGTGGATTACCGGATATGATCATAGAAAAGGAATTTATGGATAGCATTTCCCAGAGGTACAAGTTGTCTTCTCATGCTGAGTAGAGCACCTTGATTAAAGAGTTATTCTCCATGAGGTACACAGGAGGAGGAGGCGTTAGAGAGTACATCATTAGGATGGTTCACCTTAAGAGTAAGCTGAAGGCACTTGATGTACCTATTATTGACACACTCATAGTGCATTAGGCACTTGATACTCTCCCACGAGAGTTTGAGATATTGACGACATCCTACATCTCTCAGGATGAGGCCTGGGACATCAATGCCTTAATTTCTCGGTGTGCTACAGTGGAGGAGACGATTAAGAGTTCTCCTCATACAGCCCTATATGCAGCTGCCAATGTTAAAGGGAAGGCAAAGCCCTAACAGCTTAAGGGTAAGAATAAGGGTAAGAAACCCAAACCCTCTCCATAAATTCAAACTGGACAATCTAGCATTACTAAGGGACCACATGACATAAAGAATATGAGGTGCTTCTTCTGCAAGAAAATGGGGCATAGTAATGTCGATTGCCTAAAGTACAAGCTGTGGAAGGTTACGCAGGACCTGTTAGGTAACTCCTCAGCCTATATGATTCATGAATCCAATGTAGTTATAGCCACGTCAAGTTCTTGGTGGGTACATAGTGGAGCTTCTAATCATATTGCTCCCACAATGCAAAGGTTCAGATCCAAGAGAAGGCCGAATAAAGAATAAGAGAAGCTGATGGTCGACAACAATGAAGAGTTGGATGTTTTGTATGTAGGAGATGTAGGCTTGAACCTCGATACAGGGTTTGTATTGATTTTACAAGACACGTTTTATACACCGCCTTTTAGACAAAACTTGATCTCTGTATCAGTTTTGGATAAAGAGGGATATCGTTTTTTATTTGATAGTTTAGTTGTAAATATTTCTATCAATACAAGACATATTGGAACTACCTTCTTATCTTATAGATTATATAGAATGTGTCTTACTCCTAACGAAATGTATGCCTCTTTTTATGTTGCTAAACCTGTTACTCGAAAGAGAGCCTCTATAAAGGAAACATCATACATGTTGTGGCACAAACGTCTTGGCCACATTTCCAAGGAGAGGGTTGAGAGATTGATAAAGGATAACATTCTTCCAACTATGGACTTCAGTGATATGGAACATGTAAAGATTGTTGTAGGGGTAAGTTGACTAAGATAAAGAAAAAGGGGTCAACTCGTGCTTATGGTTCATTATACCTTATACATACAGATGTTAGTGGTCCCTATACATTCACATTATACAATACTAGATATTTTAGACGTTTATAGACGATTATTCCCGCTATAGCTTTGTGTTCTTACTTAAGGAAAAGTCTGAAGTTCTTGATAAGTTCAAGATCTTTAAGACTGAGGTTGAGAACTAGTTGGGAAAATCAATAAAGATTGTCAAATCTGACAGGGGAGGTGATATGTGCTTAATTGTTAATATTTTTAATTATTTTCACTTAGCAATTATTGACATAAAAATGCTTAAGATACTCACTTTAATTCATATTTAATTTTAGGTACAATTTAGGAGCAAAGAAATTAAAGTGAGTCAAAAAAATTCCATTTGGGACATTTTCCGAAGACTTATTTTTGCGGTCTTCATTAGATTTAAGGAGTGGCAATTGTAATTGGTCACATCATAAGTTTCAGTGGAGAGGAAATTAAAGAAAGCAGCGTTATGCAGGTAGAGTAAGGAAGGTTTGAAGAATGGCAATTAATTGTCAAATGAAAAAGCAACGTTGAGTTGAGGAGCAGATGGTTTTAATTGGGCAAAATAAAATCAGACCAACACATTGAGGAGACGCCAGCAAATCAACACGTGGAGGGCACAATTCGGGCATAAGAGTCACAACGTGCAGGCGAGAACAAAGAGAATTAAAGCAAGGAGAAACACAAGACAGCTGGAGGCGTGACTAGGTGCAGCCAATGGAGGAGACACACGCAATTAAAGAGAAAAATTAAATCAGAAGCTGAAGGGTGACCGGTGTGCGTGAAACAAAGGAGGAGAGGAGCAATTTGTTTTAATTCGTCTAATCACCGAATAGTAGAGAAGAGTGGGGGACAGCGTTAAAAAAACGGAGAGCACGCAAATTAAAAGAAGGAGTAGCTAGAGTAGCGCCGCCAGAGAATAAAAGCGACACAGTAGACACACATAAATTAAAGAGAGTTGCGGCGCAAACAAAGAGGAGAGTAACCCAGGAGTGGAGGCTGAGGCGCAAACAAAGAAGAAAATCGGCGCAGAGGGTCTTCAATTTAAAAGAGTGTCGGCATAGGACGAACAGAGGGTTTTGAGTGGAGCAAATAAATTGTCAAAATCAGCTACAGTGAGGAGGACACATGGAGCAGGTGTGAGGCGCGGCAAGAATAAATCAAATAGTGAGGAAATAGTACAGTGAAGAGTAGCTTGCGACATTCAGTAGAAAGCAAGGAGATTTTCGGTGGACATTGAAAGATGGCTAAAGCAATTTTTTGGGAAAGTCTCATGAAAGGTTAGGCGTCTTGATACCGGTTCGGAGGTAAAATTGACGCCGACGACTCGGGTTAAGTATTTTTATTATTATTTTGTTATTTCTTTCTCTCATTAGGAATTGATTGTGTTATCCTGTTTTAATTGATTTGGGTTTTGTATTCGGTTATTTGTGTATGAACCTATTGGGTTTTGTGAATTGATAATTTTAATGCGTTCATTGAATTGTCAATTTCAAACCTATTGCTAGAATTTCAATATAATCCG
>JAOSBM010000206.1:28372096-28386075 GCA_027568955.1 Erythroxylum tenue
TCTCGTACCTTCATTAGGATGAAACGATACCTTATATACGGGATGATAGCTAGGTTTAGGGTTGCACGTAGGTCTTCTTGCATGCATGGGAGTAGTCTCATACGGCTGGGCTTGCTGACTATTGGATTTGGGCCCGGGCTTGGAATTGCCGACCCAACCAAATATCATATTCTTAAAAATAAAATTTAATATTATTGACAATGATTGTAAGTCTAAAAATAAAGTTAGCTAACAACAATGTCATTTCAAAACTTTATAAAACTAAAAACACAAAATTAATTAATATTGCATAGATTTGTACCTTTTATTTATCTCTTTTAAAATATATGATTTGACAATTTTATGTGGTGTCACGAAACTCTATTTATTATATATAAATTCCATACTATTTTATAGAATTTCTATATTACATAAAATTTGTTAAATATATAAATACATATACATATATATATGAAAAGATTTGGCAACGATTTATAAAATCGTCGCCAAATCCATAAGTTAGCGATTTTTAAGGAAAAACAGCACCAAAGATCAACCCTTGGGCGATGTTTGTCACTATTTGTCACCAATGATCTACCCATTAGTGACGATTCCATGAGATCGTCACCAAAAGGCTAACATTGGGTGACATTTTTCTGAGTTCGTCGCTTATTCTTTTCATTTGGTGATGTTTTCTTGAAATCGTTGCCAAATGTTAGGTAGTTCTTAAAAAACAAATGACATCATTTTTGTGTTATTTTAAACATGAAAATGGAGCCCTTCTTCATCTTCATTCTTCATCTTTGCTTTGTCCCAAATCATTTTTGCGTTGAAAGCCTCCAGTTTTGTCCAGTTTTGTCCGTCTAATGTATGTTGAGTTTTAATGTTTTGGGATGCTTACTTGATCATTGTGAAGACTGTGGCTTTGCTTATAAGGTTATTGAGGATTGTTGACTCATATGAGAAGCCATCTTTTGGGTATATATATAATGATATCTGTAGAGGTCACAAAACAATTATAAATCTTGTTAAAGGGAGGAGAAATTCCCTTTAAAAAGATTTATAATTATTTTGCGAATATATATATATATATATAGGATCCACTTAACAGCTTATTTTCTCAATCCTTATCCCATATATAGTGGAGACGCATGTACAAATCATATTATGGGCAGTATGTTTGATGTGATTGAATGCAATGGTATTTTTTTATTAAAGAGCAATCACAAGCGAAAAATGAAATTAAATTGTATGATAAAGGTTTAAAGAGTTTTGGTAGCTCATTAGCAAAGAAAGAACTTACGATGAAAAAAATACAGTTTAGTAAGTTTGTATACTTTTAATTCATTCTTTACTCATTAATAATTTATATTTTATTTTTCATAACTATTGATTTAAAATACATATAAGTGGTGGAGATTATTAGGAGAAATGCTCCAACATTAAAAAAACTCGTTGTTAAATTACTCAGTCAAATAGCATATGCATGAGGTTGTGAATGTAATTAGAGCGTTTTTTAAAATATTCATATAAACATCAAAGACTTAATGACCTTGTTTACATTACCTATAATTTGAGAATGAAGAACAAGAATTTTATATTTTTTCATTTATTTTATTTTTTATTATTGACTTTATAATTTGTTTATTATGTATTCAAAATGTTTAGTAATAAGAGAGTGTATGATCCAGTTGATATTGATTGTATTGACTATACTAATTTTTAGATTGAAGAAGAACTATCATCTGATCTTGATTATAATGAACTTGAAAAGGTAGTTTATGAAAAAGATATATTTGTCACAACGAATGAATTAAGAACAGCTACTAATGGTCAGTTCATATTTTATTTTGATCATATTTAAGTTAAAAGTATAATGTATAATTTATAATTTATAATGTATTACAATTTTACAATTGATAATAATTTTATACGTTGCTAATTTGTAATTTATTTGAATGTGGTAGAAGAAATTGATGTAAATATTTTGGATGAAAGTGTAGTTTACGAGCTTTTAGATAACGTTGAAGAATTTGGAAATTTTGACAATGATGAGACACAACCTCCATAAGAAATACAACTTTGATTTTTGCTGTTATTTTAAGTTTTATATTAGACTTAGATTTATTTTTAATTATTAGATTAGATTTATTATTAGTCTGTTATATAATAATAGACATTTGTGTATTTTTTTATTTCAATAAAATATTTTAGTTATTTACTCTCATAATTTTTACTTCTTATTTACTATATACTAGTTTTATAGTAGTTTAATAATGGTTAAATTTTTAAATCTTAAACTCTTCCTTTAACTGGTTCGATACTTAGTCTAGTTTTTAAAACATTGGATAAAAGTCATGAGATTAATCTAAAGCTTAAAACTGCCCCCATTAAAGGAAGATCTCGTTACTATTCACATGTCCAAAAAGATAAGATTAAGAGATTTTATATTGACTATCAAGCATTAAATAAAGTAATAATTTCCAATCAATTTACCATTTCAAAAAATAACGAGTTACTTAATAAATTGAAAGGAGAGTGTCTGTTCTGAAAATCAAATTTGAAGTCAAAGTATTACTAAATAAGGGTGAAGAGTAAAAATGTGCCTAAAACAACTTTTCACAACCACAAGGGTCATTTTGAATTTTTTTGTCATGTCTTTTGGACTTATAAATACCACTGCCACTTATCAATTGATGATGATTCTTATGTTTAAAATGATATTGAAGAAAGGAGTGTTAGTGTTCTTCAACGATATATTGGTTTACAACACCTCTTTGGACCGACATCCATAACAGTTGAGAAAGGTATTTTCTCTGCTGAATGCTTTTTAATTATTCACTAACATTAAAAAGTGTTGTTTTTGTCAAACTTAAACAAGTACTTGAGGCAGCCCTGAAAAGGTGAGGGTGATGGAACAATGGCTTATACCTAAGAATCTAAAAGGAATTAAGAGACTTCCTTAAGTTAATAGGTTACTATCGAAGATACAGCTCTATAACTGATTTATTAAAGAAAAATGTCTTCCTTTACAGTAATGAAGCTACGGAGGCTGTTATACTTAAATGGGCTATGACAACAATATTAGTCATAGCCTTGCCTAATTTTGAGGAGTAGTTTGTGATTGACACAGATGCTTTGGGCATAGGAGTGGGGACTATTTCCATTACAAAAAAACTAACCTATAGCATTTCATAGTCAAGCACTCAAGGGGCGAGCTCAATTGAAGTTGGTTTACAAAAGAGAACTGATGTCGATAGTGTTTGCTATTCAAAAATGGTGTCACTATCTTATGGATCAACAATTCTTATTCAAACTAACCAAATAAGTCTGAAGCACCTCTAGAGTAGTGACTTATGTAATAAGAACATCAGAAATGGCTGATCAAACTGTTGGGTTTAAATTTTAAAATTAAGTATAAATTAGGGGGAGAAAATAAGGCAATTGATGCAGTTTACAGAATACCGAGATGACTGAATATTATAATTGCTTAATGTTTAAATGTGATTGAGCTAATGGTATTATTGGAATGAGATGAAGAATTGAGGGCCATCAAAGAGGCCTTAAGCATTAGAGATGTCAATGGATCCGCCCGAGCCCGAGCTGCTCTTAGTTTGGCCCTACCTATGACCTGACGGGTTGGGCCTAGTCAACCTAAGGTCGGGCCAAACAATTTTAGCCTGTGACCCGATTAACCCAAGCTAAAATTGGGCTATGTCAGGTCAAAATTGACATTCTTATTAAGCATCGATCCAGGCTGTAAACTTGACTAATCGTCACTGCAAGAACATATATGATATAAAAATTGCATTGTGGTCCCAAAATCTTCTCTTCTCATTCTAACGATGTTGGCTAAGTTTTATAGAAGAATGGTTGGTGGACACTCAAGATTCTTAGACAAATGGTTAAACCAAACTAGTTAAGAAGAGTTGCAAGAATTATTTACGTTTTTTATGCAATTTCATCCTAACTCAACTTTCGAAGAGCAAATGTAAGGTAGGAACTTGATTAGTAAAGAGCTAAAAGAACAATTGGGGTTGGCATAAGAAAAATGAAATATGCGAACTAACACCATTAGGATGTCTCATTTCAAGTGGGTGATTTGGTTTGTCTCGAAAGTAAAATGAAAACTATCACTTGCGATACTTCGGCTCATATACGATTGTTTAGAAGATAGGTCCAGTGGCATATAGTCCGGTGGCATGCAAGCTCGAGCTCTCTAGTTTTTTTTTGCCACCCTGTGTTTCATGTCTTCTAACTTAAAGTTGCCATCAGGGCTAATATAACTTGCCAAGAGATTCCCCAAGTGTTGCAAGAGGATTTGGAATGGAAAGCGGACTCAGAGAAGGTTTTAAGTATTTAGCTAAGAAGAAACCAACAGAGTTACTCTGATACTCATCCAGTTGTAGGGACTTTCGAACTCTTGGGAGCCTTATGACACCATTGATCAGCAATTTCCTAAGTTCCACCTTGAAGACAAGGTGAAAGTCATAAGGAGAGTGTATTGTTAAGCCTCAAGTCTACTTTCACTTCCAATTCCCCAGGAAGGAGAACTTTCAAAGCAACACATCTACTGATTGGAGCAGAACATCAAGAGTAAAGGCCATTTGAACTATGAACTGATTTCCATTAACTTTTGTTTTATTTGTTAATACTATTTTTGCTGTTGTGTTTACTAGTACATTTCTACAATAATGAGGTGCCAAAGTTATTAGGATTTTTCCAAATGCGTAGAGTATATTAGGGAGAGAAGGTGCCGGGATAAAATGAGACATGTTTTGGTACAGAAAAAAATGCACCTTTTGTCATTTCCTATTTCTGATCGATTGATAATGTTTACAGCAAAGGAATAATTTGTAAGAAGACAAACCGCACCCGATGGAGAATAATAGAGGAAAGCCAATCTGATGCAAACTGATGCTTATGGTATACTGTTAATGGACTGGGAATCCAGACAAAGTTAACAAGATATCACACGTAATACAAAAACATCCATTGAATTTCCATATGGAACCATCTCTCTCAAGCTTTGACAGTAGGAGGGCCACCTATTACGAGTAACAAGAAATGTATTTTAATAAAAGACCCTTGCTCCCCCGATAAAACCCTATCAATTGATTAGATCAACAGGAAAGATTCAACCCTAATTTTTCAAGCAGGTCATTGAATAACTGATGTTTCCACCCTTGTGAAAATTAGCAGGGCGCTATTTACCAACCATCAAGCGTTGCGTCATACATAATGCTGCAAAGTACCAAGCACCAATGAGAAGTGAAGAATCTAGATGATACTTGTACGATACGATCACCACCCTGCATAAAAGAATCGAAAGACCAAAAGAAAGTCATTTACCCACATGCCCAGAGGAAAAAGGAAATGTTAGAATTACAAAGAGCAAATAAAGAATGTATAACCATATCAGGGAAAACAAGGTATTCATTTTCTCCTTTAACAAATGCTTGTGAACTAACAACAGAACTTCATGCAATTTATGTTATAGATCACACGTCATACCTAAGACATGACTGGCTGTGAAGGTTTTATCTTCTCTAACAAACTCTCAGCTTCAATATATCCAATTGGTCCCAAAGGCAAGTATTTTATATGCTTCCATCTGCCCAAGCTCTTCATATATAAATATTCCTGATTTCCCATAAATATTCAACGTGGAAAGAGAGTAGAAAGGCTTATTTCAAGCACATAAAGTTTACCAAGTTTACAAATATTATTGAAATGAAATTAGAACGAAAAGTTCAATAGCTTACCTGGGTGTGAAGGGTAGTGCAAGACAATGAAGGTGCAAATGATCAACAGTGTTGAATGGAGGTTGATGAAACCCGAATCTGTTCAAACGATCAGACAAAGATTTCTCAAGGAACAATAATTTGAAGGTCAAATTCAATGTATTACAAGACCTGGTATAGGACCTAATCACAGGTTGAGACACGAGAAGATCTACTTCCTTTCCCTTAACTTTGTTCTTCCCTATTTTGGATGAACCTATGCTGTCAACTTGAGGAATAGACTCATCCTAGGCAAAGTCTTAGCCTCGCACTAGATTTTTTGATAAAATTCTGCTTGATTCTTCGAAACCTAGTAGTTTGAAAATACTAAACAAAATATAATAGAATCAAGCCTAACTCTCGGTTGCCCTATCAGCAACCGGTTTGCCATGTCAGCTTTATCAACCGCCACCTTTCTTGCATCTTTGAAAAAACCTTGCCGACAAAAGCATCCTCAAGATTACTCTCCTCCTCGAGAAGGATCTTGTCCTGAAGCTCCAACGAAGGATAAGCCTTGCAAACAATCGCAAAGTCCTCCCACATAGCATTTTCGTCATAATTGTTCTCCCAACGAACCAACACTTCTTGCTTGCCTCTATTAAGGTACAGGTAGCAGGCGACCATCAAGAAGAGGTGGTAGGGTTGTAATAGAATCAGGAACCTCCCATCTTTTTCAGAAAAGAGACACGAAAGACATTGTATATGCGACTCTCCAGCAACAGCTCTAATTTGTAGGTCATGGATCCCACCCTCTCCAACACCTTGAAAGGACTAAAATACTTGCATGAGAGCTTGGTGGAATTGCATTTGGCAATGGAGAATTGTCAGTAGAGATGGAGCTTTAACCAAACCCAATCCCCCTCCTTAAAGGCAATCTTGTGGTGACTTGCGTCATACGTGGGCTTCATTCTTTGTTGTGATTGCAGTCGACGATTCCGAGCAGATTTCAACACAATAGACCTCTTTTAAAGACTTGGCCCACCGCTTCCACCCGAGTAGACCCAGTAAAGTACTAAGCAAATTTGGAGGATCTCTTCCATACACTAATTGGAATGGCGTAACTTGTAAGGAATAGTGGAAAGAGGTGTTGTAACAATATTCAGCCCAAAGAATCCACTTAACCTGTTTGCTCTATTTATCCCCAATAAAGCAATGGAGATATAGTTTTATAATACAGTTGACAACTTCTGTTTGACCATCAAATTGAGGATGATATGCTAAAGATAAAGTCAATTTTTTACTGGACAGATGAAACAATTCCTTCCAAAAGAGACTAGTGAAATTTATATCTTTATCAAAAACAATTGTCTAAGGCAAATCGTGCAAACGAAATATTCCCGTAAAAGAATATTTCTATAGATATGGTAGTAAAAGAAGAGCAAGTGGGATAAAGTGTGCATATTTGAAAAATGATCAACCATCACTAACAGAATCAATTTCCCTTTAATTTTAAGTAAACCTTTAATAAAATCCATTGGAACATTTGCCCAGATTTGTTGTGGTACTGGAAGAGCTCGGGGGGAGGGGAGGGGGGGCCTATAGGATGCAAGTTTTCCCACTTATTTCATTGGCACACCTAACAACCTTACACAAACTCTACTACTATAGATTTCATCCCCTCCTAAAAGAAACCTCTGTGCACCCTCTGTAATATCTTATGAATCCCCTCGTAGGTCATATCATGGATGCCCGTAAGAATGGTTTGTACTAGGGGAGAAATAGACAACAAGTAAACATTTCCTTAAAAGAATATCAACCCATCCTTTACGACCACTCAGATTCAGCTTCTCCTTTTTTAATTTTGTTCCACAAATCCCTCAAGTTCTTCATCATGGTCATCTCTTCTCAAAGGGCATCAAAGATTATTGGTTGAGGATGGGATATGGCAAGGAATTGACCATCCCTATCATCTTGCCAAGAAAGGAAATTAGTAGCTCGGTTAAGTCTCTCTACCTTGTATTCTGTCCTAAAATCAAAACCCATTAGTTTACTTATCTAATGTTGTTCAAGAAAAATGTTCTTATTAACTTTCAAAAAACAATGTTGTTCAAGAAAACTAGTTAAACTTTGTTCCAGCAAGAACTTGAAACTGTGGTGATTGGTTCATATAAGAAAATGTCTGCCACACAAGTACAGCTTCCAATGACCTACAACCTTCGCGAGGTCAATTAACTCCCTTTCATAGGCTATGAGCTTGTAATAACGATCAACTAACTTTCTACTAAAGAATGCAATTGAGTGGCCTTGTTATTGCAGAACCGCTCTGATGCCATTACCTAACGCATCACACTCCACCATAAATTCTTCCTCAAAATTAGGCAATCTCAAAATTGAAGCTTCTAAGAGGGCTTTCTTTAAGGTTTTTTGCTTGGTTATTCCAATGATAAGCATCCTTTTTAAGTAAGCTTGTAAGGGGTGCTACCAATTACCCATAATCTTTTATGAATTTCCTATAGTATCTTACAAATCCTAGGAAGCCCTTGAGAGACTTGGCCAAATTGGGGACAAACCAATCCACCATTAGCTTAATTTTGCTTCTATCTACCTCTAAACCTGCACCATGAATCACATGACTTAAGTAAGCTACCTGAGCCACCGAGCCACCCCAAATGTGTATTTGGCCTGCTTAAGAAAAAGATAATGAACTAGATGCAAATCAAAATCCAAGCAGACGATGCATGTGCTCAATCCAAGTTTTATTATAAATCAAGATATCATCAAAGAAGACTAAAACGAACTTACATAAGTAAACTTGAAATATTTCATTCATCAAACTTTGAAAAGTAGAGTAAGCATTGGTTAAACCAAAGTTCATTACCAAAAATTCGTAAGTGTTCATGATGTGTTCTAAAAGTCATCTTTTCCACATCGCGGGGATTCATTCTTATTTTATAGCATCTTGAAGTAAGATCAAGCTTTGTAAAATATTTTGCCCCAAGAAGCTCATCAAACAATTCATCCATGACTAGCATCAGGAACTTTTCCTTAACTCTAAGGGCATTAAGCTCCCGATAATCAACACAAAACTGCCATGATTCATCTTTCTAGAGATGTGGGTAGCAATATGGTCACACAACCACTAGCCCTACTCTTGGTAAAAGGGGAATTTTATGGTCACAATTGCGACTCAAAGGTAACATTGAAGATTCCTCAAACAAATCTAAAAATTTATCTAAGGCTACAAAAGTCAAATGTTGCCCTCGTAATAGTGTCACTCTTGGTCCCACACTAGGGGCATGCCCCTTCCATTGCACCTTCTTCCCCTCTAACTGGAAGCTCATTCCAAAGAATAGGGCCCAATATTGTATCCATTTGATCCTTAAAACTACATCAAACTCATCCAATGAAATAGAATAAAGGTCAATAACGAAAGAATCAATCCCAACTTGCAATGTTACCACCTTACTAGTTGTTCCCTCACCATGATGCCTAAACTTGGTATAGCTCCTTTGTAGATGAAGTTGTACGACTTCTGGAATTCACTAACACCCACATCAGCTACCCAGCTACTATGGCTTGTAATTGCATGGTTTGTCAATTTTGAAATCTACTTATGGCGTGTACAGAAATTTTAGGATCCCCTACAGTTTTTATCTATTGTTCGCTATCTGAATCCGGTGCCTCTATCCAGAAAAGCCCGCACTTATGTCCTATTGAGTAAAATTCGTTGCTATTAAAACAACCAACCCTTTAGCTCTTCTTTTTGTCATTTTTGCTCGAGAAAGTTGCTTGAAAATTGGTGCTAGTTTGTTGCTAGGGTGGTTGGGAGCAAAATCAACTGGCTTCCCTCCCTATTCACCCCCATGTTACTTTGATTGATAGTAGAAACAATACTACTTGTTGATTTTGGAGCTGTCCACCCAACTGAAATTCTGGTGCTACCAGATTGCAAACACTATTGTTTCCTCCCTAAAGCCCTGGCGATTTTCATCACAATTCCCAAATTTCCTAGTTGTTTTATCTCCACCTCAATCCGAAGGCCCTCTACCAACCCGCTATGAATAAATTCACTTGATGACAATGTTTCAAATCAGCAGTCCTTGCTAACAAAGACTGGATTTGGCATTGATACTCCTCTACTGATGACGTTTGCTTTAAATTAGCCAGTTCTCTTACAGGATTATCAATCATAGGTGGTTCGAACCTAAAATTGCAATGTTCCTTAGACGCTTCCCAATCCAATTCTGGTTCTTCCTGCTCCACTTGATAAAACCATAACTGGGCTTCTCCCACTAGATGGAAAGCCGTCAATTATACCTTATCGCTTTTAGGAGTTTTTTTGGTTCCTAATAACTATTCACACCTTCTCAACTAAATCAACGAGTCCTCCGACTCATCAAAGGACAAAAAGTCAAGCTTTGAGTACCATGGCACCAGTTGTCCCTTGGTTTGTTCTTCTGTCCACTACTCTGAACGGTTACAGCTACCTCGATTGCCGCTGCTAGATCCATGAACACCATCCCCTCCTGACACCTTCCTAGATTCTCGGACATAGCGTGTGAGCTCCCCCAACTGCTCCTCCAATGAATTTTGCCTCACAATCATTTGATGCATAAAAGCATCCAGCTTGCTCTCCAAACTCTCCGAGCCACCCATGATAGTAGGCTCTGATACCACGTTGTTATGAGACTTAGTGTAGGATTTAGTCACGGGAAGGGTTACTTCCTTTCCCTTAGATGTGTTCTTCCCTATTTTGGATGAACCTATGCTATTAGCTTGAGGAATAGACTTGTCCTAGACAAAGTCTTAGCCTCACACTAGGTATTTTGATAAAATTCTGCATGATTCTTTTAATTACCCACGGCCCTTTAAATAGGCTTGAAGTAAGAAATACTAACCCTAACTAGGATTCTTAATTAGATAGAAGTATAAACCTAATTAGGATCCTGAATTAGGTGCAAGTCTAAAATAGAAAACAAGTCAAACAGAAACCTTAATAGTATGAAAATACTAAAAAAAATGTTATAGAATCAAGCCTATATCTTGGTTGCCCTATTAGCAACCCTTTTCCACGTCAGTTGTATCAACCGCCATTTTTCTTGCATATTGAATAGACCTGGCCCAAAAAAGCATCCCCAACAAAATGACCATAATTTTCTTTGACTCTTGCCCTCCCCATTCTGTAAATTTTAGATTAGACATCTTCGAGCAATTCATTTCTTGCATTTTAGATTACAAATGATTCACTTGTAAATTCATCAAAACTATTTATAACAACTTTGCCCGGGGAAGAATTGGTTGACCCCAGTGAATGTAGCCAAATTACAAACAAAAATATTAACAACTTGCTTGATGAGTTGATTCTGCTTCAAAGAATATATGCTTAAGTCCATTTGTCTACTAAGTTATTTAACTAAAAAATAAAGAAAAACATAAAAAGCAACGAGTATGTAATACAACCTATAAGGATTTGTTGTCCAAGATCTTTGTACACTTCAACTTGATCTTTAGCATTGGGAGTCAATTACATGAACAAAAGCCTTGTTTAGATTTAGAATATGCTACTTGTCATACTTCCGTTATCTTTTCTCTTATACATTTCCTCTTTCTAAGATGTCTACTTTTTCTACTCACACAAAAAGGGCTTGCACACATCATTTACAACAAAACCAGCATTTTTCTGTTACCAAACCTCTACAAGTCTACACACGTTACACACATGGCTTCAAGACCAAACAGCCACGCATTGAACTCCTAGACTAATTGCTATGTGGAGTTTGACTCATTCAATTATTTTTGATTAGTTTATGCATTCAGTTATTTCTTTTGAGTTATGATTCCTGTTTTGTAGGAGGGTGTTCCTCCACTTTCTTTTAATTGTTCCGAGTTATAGGAGGGTGTTCCTCCACTTAGAAGTAATGCTCCCTTGATGTAGGAGGTAGTTATGCCTCACTTAGGTATTTAAACAATAACATCAATGAGAGAAGCGTCTTCCAAAAATCAATTAAGTCTTTGAGCACTTAGTCTCAAGAGGTTCCAGGTTCCCTCTCTAGAGCCTAAACTCACAGCCAGCATAGGTCGTAAAAAGAAAACCCCCAACCTACCCACTCAAACACCGTCCACATCCTTGACCGAAAGACCCATAACCAAATCCTTAACTCGGGACCATAATATTTTCATTACAAGTTGTCTTTATTAGCAAGATCATGTCCTTTCAAATGAAAAGACAAACAAAAAGCTACTTACTTGATGAATTGAATATGCTTTAAAGTATGTATGCTTAAGTTCAATTGTCTAAATGGTTATTTAACTAAAAGAGAACGAAAAAAACATGAAAATCAACTAATGAGATGTAATATAACCCATAAGCATTTCTAGTCAATGATCTCCATATTACTGATTCTAGCACCAGGAGCTATATGCCTACAAGCCTTGCTTAGATTCAAAATGAGCTAGTTGTGTATATTTCCAGTTGTCTCTTCTCTTTATGACAAACCTCTTTTTAAGATGTATTTTACTTTTTATGCTTACAGGGAACGGACTTGTCCGCACACCATTTACATTAAAACCAATCATTTTGATTATATTTTGTCTTTGCCAAAAAGATTATGTCCTTTCAAATGAGAAGGAAAAGAAAGAAAGAAAAAAAGCAAAAGAAACGAAATTCTGCCAATCAAATTCCATTATCAATTAATCATCCAACAGAGCTGTCTGAAGCATGCAAAACATTTTGTCACTTAAATAATTCAATTTCAGTTAACAAGTTCTCAGTGGTTACGGAGTCTTCTGTTTCCTTCACCAAGAGAAAGTTTTAAGGTCAAAAGGCAGTAGTAGTACTAGTATTTTACCGCACAAAAATAAGTACCTGTACTGCTTTGATTGAGGAGCATCTCGGTGTAAAAGAGTTTTCCCCACATCTAGCATATGATTTACTAGATACAACAGGCAGACAAACAGAGAGTCTTTAGAAAGAACTAACCAAAATAAGCCGTCTACAAGTTCCGCTTTAAACCACGCGAATGACAAGGTTTGCACTCTACTTACCCAAAGAGTAATCTTCATCTCTCCTTTGAAGATCCTTGGTCGTTGGAATGTGCTCCACAGGAATGACCAAATAATGCCTACCATAATTTTTGTACAAACCAAATACAATTTACGGAAAAGTCTTATAACAATGAATTTCTCAGGTGCCAAGATAAAATCGGCAGTAGGCATCGACGTAAGGCATTCGCTAACCGAACTGAAAACAAGAGGTTTTCAAGATTCAATAGGATATAAATTACACGCAGATATCCAAGCCAAATGGGTATCTAAAAACACACTTGGCTCTGCACCAAATTATATCCTCAATAAAACTCAATCGTCGCGTTGAACCTAGAACAAACGAACAAATAGAAGAAGGGAAAAAACGTAGATGAGGAGACAAACCTGAAAGCTGCAGGTCTAATGTCTTGAAATGCAACCACTTTGTCATCCTGCAGAACCCAAAAAACAACTTTGTTATATTTAGCAAAAATGATCTAATTTGTTGCAGAAAAGAACGGAGAGAGAGAGAGAGAGAGAGAGAGAACCCACATGGTGAAGGAGAGTAGTGGAAGTGGAGTTTTGGGCAATCTGGCAGAAGACGCATCGTGAACTCGCTCCCGACATTCTGTAGCCTTCTACAATTACAATTGCAAGTCTCTGTCTAGTTTCACTCCCAAATTACTAATGTATACCAAAGGCAATACGATGTTGGACCTTTACTTTGACGCTCAAGACGCTCTTCATCCGCGATTATCAAAATTATTTTGAAAAGCATACCTTTTCTTCTGTTTTTTCCTTCCCGATGTATTATAGAAGAATAACTTTTAAGTTATTCATATTCATATTCAGATTAATCCCTGCTCGAATCGGATAAGTACCTTATAGGAGATAAAGCTATGATCCTAAATTTTAAACGGCTACATACATGAGGAGAATTTGAATTCATGACCTTAATTAAGCCAAGAGAGCCCCTTACCAACTCATCTACAACTTAAAAATTAGAAAGCATAATATTAATTACCAAAATTCTCATTCTTTCTTAAGAAAAAGGATATTCGTCTGTTACATAACTATTCCATACAAACGGTCAAACACAACTATCTTACCCAATGTTATGAATATCGTACCGAGTTCGGTACCGGATTGAGCTCTGGAACAGAACTGTACCGGTATTGGTCGGTACCGGGTACCGTTTCGGGGAATTTTTTAAAATTATAAAATAGTCCCTAAAATTTTTAAAATTTACAAAAT
>JAOSBM010000206.1:28394074-28408386 GCA_027568955.1 Erythroxylum tenue
GGGATCGACCTAGACTCACCACTCTACAGTAGTAGTCTAGTTATTTTAATTTTGACTAGCGAAACGACGCGCGGTCACTGACGAGAGGCCTAAGCTATTACTTTTCCATACTGTATCAATACACACCCCAAACTTACCCTCGAAGCATTAGTATATACCTCAAAACCTCCACCACTCGATGGTAGTACCAAAATTGGGCTAGAAGTCAATCTCTACTTAAGCTCCTCAAAACTCTCCTGACACTGATTGGTCTACTCAAACTAAACTCATTTCTTCAACAGCTTGGTCAATGAGCTAGTTATCATCGAAAATCCTTCTACAAACCTTCAATAATACCCAAGCAAGTCCTAGAAAACTCCTTACCTCTAATATATTTCTAGGCAACTTCCACTCTATAATTGCCTTTACCTTCGCATGATCAGGCATTACTCCCTCTTAAGACACCACATATCCAAAGAAACTGCCTGCTCCATCTAAAACTCACACTTACTAACGTTGCATACAATTATCTCTCCTTCAAAATCAATAACACAATCCTCAAATGTTGCTCGTGCTCCTAATTTCTCTTGAATATACCAATATATCATAAATGAACACTTTTACAAACTAATCCAGGTACTCCTCAAAAGTCATATTCATCAATGTCATGAATGTGGCTGGTGCATTAGTCAACCCGAAAGGCATCACTAAGAATTCATAGTGACCATATTGAGTACAAAAATTTGTATTGGGAATATTTGACTTAGCCATCCTCAACTGCCAGTATCCTGATCTCAAGTCAACATTAGAAAATATGACAACTCCCTTTAGATGATTTAAAAGATCATTTATCTATGGTAACGGAAATTTATTTTTCACTGTCAACCTGTTTAGCTGTCGATAATCCATGCAAAGTCTCATACTACCATCCTTTTTCTTGACAAATAACACTGGATCTCCCTAGGGTGATGTGCTCAGTCTAACAAAGCCCTTTTCTAACAACTCCTATAATTACCTTTTTAACTCTTGTAACTCAATAGTAGTCATTCTGTAAGGTGTAATGGAAATTGGTGCAACTCCAGTCAGTCTCAGTGGTGAAATCTATATCTCATTAAGTAGTAAACTTGGTAAATCATCTAAGAATACCTTTGAAAATTTCCTCACCATAAGAATATCTTATAACCTAGGACCCACCTCCCTCACATATATGATACGAGCTAAATATGCTTCACATCCATCCAATATCAATTGCCTAGAAGTAATGGCTAAGATCACATATGCTGGGATCACTCTGCGATCCCCTAGAAATATCGCTTTTGAGTTACCAGAAGACTCAATCATCACCTCCTTCGCATAACAATCCATTACAGGCCGCCAAGAATCATATTAAACTCCCTTAATTCATCACTATCAAGTCAGCTGATAGCTCTACTATACCAATCCTCACTGGCATCCCCCTCACACTATTTACTACCACGCAGTCTCCTACTAGTAACCACACTATTAAATCATATCCTAATGGACTAACCTCTCCTGAAACACTAGAGATAAATTTTAAAGAAATTTAAGAATATGTAGATCCTGGGTTTTCTAACACATAAGCGTTAATGTCAAATAATGAAATCGTATAAAAAATGACATCGTTATTTGAGGATGCTCCTCCCTCGTCATATAGTATATCCTCGCTTGAGTTTGACTCTGTGTCGAGGATGTCCCACTAGTACCTGTATTCACTGTTGGTCCACATTAAACTCCTTACCACCACCTCTACTAGTAATTCTACCCGAACCTCTTCTCAAAATAAAGGAACCACTCTAACCACGTATTGTCTCATTTGCCATCACTCCTGAACTCCTCATGACTATCAGACAACTCCTCTGTAAATGTCCCCGCTCTCTACAAATATAGCAAGTTTGATTGATCCCGATGTGTCCCCAACATGGTCCTTTGTGAACTCCCTCATAGATAACATAACTTTGTAACCCCTCCAACTTTTCTATTAAAAAGTCCTCTAAACCTTTAACTAACTAACTACTTTGTTAGATCTAACAGATGGTGCACTAACAGTGTTATGCTGTCCTGAATCCCTGTCAGCTCCTCAATCTCCACCAAATTAGTAGAAACTACCACTCCTGCTCAATATGGCATCGGGTCTCCTAGATCCTCTTTGTACTAGTAGACCATAAATGACTAGCTCTCCTTTTAACAGATCGACTCCCCTCTCTATAATGATTCTATGGTCATCTCTTTAACTCTCCTCTCCTTCTTCCTTGTTCTATCACATCTTCTACTCTGAGTGCAGTCTATAGTAACCTTTTGAAATTAGAAGTAACAATTCTCAAACCTAAGCGAATATCCATCCTCAGACCCTGCTCAAATCAGTAACATCTATCATCTGGATTTGTTATAACCTCCAATGCATACTTAGGCAATGATGCAAAGCGAGCTTCATAATCTGCCACCAACATCTCCTCTATCCGAACTAAACTCATAAACTCCATCTTCTTTCGATCCTGGTATATCCGCAGAGTGTATTCTTCTTTAAACTCTCTTTGAAATTCCTTCCAAGTCTGTCAAGTCATCTCTTATATCCGTAGAGTGTATTCTTCTTTAAACTCTCTTTGAAATTCCTTCCAAGTCTGTCAAGTCATCTCTCATGTTTTATAAGATCTCTTCACTGACTTCTACCAAGTCGGTGTGTTGCTTTGGAATAATGAAATGATGTCTTGCAACATTCTTTCCAAGGTACACTCTAGATGGTATAAAATTAACGACGTCTGCTCTCACCATGCCTCAGCCTCCTCAGGATCAGTAATACCTTGAAACTCCACTGCACTCATCTTATAAATCTGCTCATAATTACGATCCACCCCATAATCACCTCAAGTTGGAGCCATAATAATAGCCTATTGCACCATCTGAAAGAATTGCATCATCTATGGTGGCATTGGCACCTCACCTCCTACTCGATCTGTTTGAGGCATTCCCCTAATCAAGCACATCTAGAGCACGTATCAAATTACTCAATTCCCTAATTAACTCTGAGTCAGTAGTATCATCTCCTGAAACCACCTAGATAATACAAGAACATATCATTAGTTTTTTGCACTTAATTTGTCCCTAAAACATAAACTCACTGTGATACTACCTAATGTAACGATCCAAACACTCTTAATCCACAATTATCCAAATTGTTCCCAAACCATAACATTAATTATCAAAATCCCCATTAGTTTCAAAAAAAGTATGTTCGTCAGTCACAAAAAATTCCATACAAGCACAACTACCTAAACTGTCACATTAAAAATTATATACAATAAAACAACTTTACTCAACTTAATCTGCTGGCCCCACCTAAACTCCACTCTTTCAATCACGTGCACTAGGGTTATCGACGATCTCTCTATCTTCTAAAAAAATAGTGGCAAGGGTGAGTTGCCTACTCAATAAGAGTAACTGACCGTACCCTTAAAATCAAATAACTCAATATATAAATATAAAAAGATAGTCAAGTGATTAAACCATATGTATGATACTAAAATACACATCATTACTCAGCCTATCTGAATAATTAACAAACATCCAAAATTTATCAAGGCAATTATTAAGTCTAATATTATTTTATTACTACCATTTATGATTTATTCTATAATTACTTGAATTGCCTAAGTCCTGCTTAACCTTTTAGGCTTATATTCAATGGTTTGTTGCCTCATTTCTACTCAACATAATCTCTCACCAAGTGGAAGCGTAATTAAATATATAAACGTCAGCATAAGGTACGTCAATTTCTTAATCTAATTTGGTACCTTAGAAAATCTCCGGTACCTAGCCATCAGCATAGGATATCCTTAAGACTCAGGATATCTTGGTACTACTCCGGTACCTAACCATCGGCATAGGACATCCTCGAACTCAAGATGCTTCGATACCTAATCATTGCTCGCTCATATTTAACCAGCCTATTAGTCTATGACCATCGAATGTAGCATATCCTCGACAAGCCATATATTCTCAATTTACACCATTTATTCACAACCTATTATCAATCAGTTACTATTTAATTAACACATTTTCGTCGAATTAACAAGCGATACACCTCATATTATGTAAAAATAAATAAAAGGGAAACACCTTGTACCTTGATAATTATTTGAGAAATAAAATAAACACAACTCAATTAATTTAGAAATTCAGAAATGTAATTATTAACCATTAATTTAATTAATGACTAATTCAAAATATGATTTTGCTATAAAATAATTTATTATAACAAAAATTCAAAGTTTCAAGAACCGTACACTATTCTAAGAATACAGTCTAAGGTTATCCTTACATAAATTTCAAACTCAACTAATTGGGAGTCCAATTTACCTCTTAATCTGCCCTTGGACCGAAAGATTACAAAATTCAATTAGACTTATTTAAGAAAATTTTCAACTCAATTACACTTAATAATCCAACATTATTTCCTTTTCCACTTTATTGTTAATTATAAAAAAAATCCTTACTTAACTTAACCACCATAATTACTAAAATAATCTTAACTATTAAAAGTCCTATTTTATCCGCATTTATTTCTATTAATACAAAAATACCCTTCTTGGAAGTAAATTCCAATTTTACTCTTAAATTTTTACATTTCCTATTTTGCTCTTTAATACAACTTCAAATTTCCAAAATTGCCTTCTTTACCCTCTCTTCTTCTCCTACCTCGTTTTTTTTTTCATTTTTCAGCTACCTTTTCTCCATTTTTATTTTTTTCATGACTTCAATTTATTGTCACAACCATTCACAATATACAATCTAGCTATAAATTAGTGTAGGATGACTAAAACTCACAAATAAAGGCGTATAATTATTGATGAAATTTTAGACATGTGAAGTCTATGCCTTTCTAATAAATTTTGGAGGTTGTTTACCTCCGCAATTTCTTCGTATAATTTGCTGCAAAACAAATAAAATGAGAAACATATGAGAAAAGTTTCACATACAAAAGAAAGATGGCCCATTTACTCACTTACTAGCTGAAAAAATGGAGAAAAAAATAGAGAAGACAAGTTGACCTACTAGCTGAAGAAATGGAGAGAAAAATAGAGAAGACAAGTTGATTTTTGTTAGTGTATAATATTCCAACTGACTTCTATTTATACCCCTCTGGTTGAGTTAGTTGTTATGGCTGTGTTGCTAGGTTTATCCTTTTGTGGGCTTTACATTTACAGCAATTTCCAATCTCAGATTTTGGCCACGACACGAGTACACTTTCGTTAGAGCACCATTGGAATAATGACTATTGAGATGTAATGTCTCCTCCAATTTTTTTTTTTGGTTGCTCACGAGGTGTCCTAGGTGGATCCCAACTATGGGAAGGCACATTTAAGCCATTCACACCCAGACTAATTCCCGCTCGAGCCGGGTAGGTCCCTTGCGAGAGGCAAAGCTCTGGCCCCAAGTTTTAAACTGCTGAATACATGAGGGGGTTCGAACCCACGACCTCACTTAAGTCAGGAGAGTCCCTTACCAACTCACCTGCGCCTTGAGGTTAATGTCTCCTCCAATTGAGTAACACAATCGGTAATAAATCAGACGTTTATGTTGATTAAGAACATGTCATGCCAGTTTAACATATGAAAATAACATAATAGTTTAATAAAATAATCAGGTTCACTAACTAGGAAGGATCATATCTGACTATTCCATTCATAATTCTGAAATTTTGATTTAGAAGAACATTCATAAATATCATGCTATGAGATTAAAGATATTGGAAGCAAGGGGTGTAGCTCTAGCTTCTGGCATGGGCTGTGGTTATTGGAATTGAAGGGTGAAGCATCCGTTGATCCTTCAATCGCTGAACTTATTTGCTAAACATTCTGTATCAGAGTGTAATTGTTTCTAAAGTTGTTTATCCTACATCATATAGAAGTGGATTTTTGTTTCTATGTTTCGAAAATTTTCTGTACATCCATAACCCTCTTGATCTAGGCAATGAATGGAAATCTTGTCATTTTTTCATGTACTCTTCTCTAGTCCTTTGGTTCTTAATTACAGAATGTTTGGCATGAGCTTGAGCTGTACAGTATTAGCTCATGCACGTTGGAGTTTGGGGATACTCTCCACATGCAAGACAAAGATGCTGTTGCACCACATATTCAGATGCCATTGACTCGACTCGAGACGGACCGGAAGCCAAAAGTAATAATGCACTGGACGATCCAGTCTTTCCCTTTCCAACAGTCTTACGTTATCACTTGCAACGTTACAGCATTATTACTTTTAGCATACGCTGATAGAAACAGTCCAGGATTTTCTGGAAATAAGATAGGCAATTAGAGTCCTCACTTCACTTGACCTTGTTTGCAAGGGGTGAACGCTTTTGAGCCTTCAGCATGTCTTTCGAAAGGGTGTTTAAAAAGGTTCCTCTTTAAGTTCACCAAGCTACTTTGTTCAAAGAAGGGGAAAACATGTCGTGTATCAACGTATCTATTTGACCACCTTTCGCTATACAAAGGTTGGCAGGAAATGGTCACCGTCTCTTAGCAATTTCTGATTCTTAGGCTTAGCCTGCATAAAGATACCAGCATAAAGGTTGATAACCTACAAACAAGTTGCCATGATTCATGAAGCTCTCTCTCTAGTACAGTGCTAAATCAAATATCGAACAAAATCTTGTATTAATTGCAGAAGAATCAATTTACGACTTGCAATAGTACCCTTTCCATTTATTCTCATGAAAGAAGATCGAATCGACATAGAAAAATCATATTAGAGCCATCAAATTCTCGACAATCATCCTGAGAGATGCTTTAATAAACCTCAGGATAAACAAGAAAAATGTCTTACTGTTGGGATGAAATACAAGCCTCAAACCTCTATGAGAAGTATTCAGATTCTATGAGCTTCTTGGGGAATTGACAATTCCTCAAAATCGCCAGCCACTGCCTGATAACAAGAATTTTAATAACCCTCAATATCATTCATTCCTCATCTTGGCTTCAATAGGAAAACACAATAAAAATGTTTTGTACCTCAAATCTTTGACCACCATAAGTGTATTCAACATACAACTGCTTAGATTCTCCAGGGCAAGGATCATAGAACCCCATGATGCCCGATTTCTTTACACCCTCATGAAGCTGCAAGCATTGAAAACCAAAATCCATGGGAAATACTTGGATCATTGAATTTCAAGACAGCTAGTGTTTAGATAGAAGCCTTTGTATTAATTAGCACACACTTAGTCATGAATTTTCACTCATATATGGAGCTAAAACATCACTACCAACAGTAAGCATACATGGAAGACACACAATTACTTGCTACTAAAAATATTTCAAGCAGTGGAGAATAAGACAAAAATTATTGGAAGTCACATCAATCAAGAAAGTGAAAACCATGACATCAATACCTTCAGTTGCCCTGAATCATTAACCAGGAAGTTGAGAGGCGTTGTAACATCAGTGATTTCAGAATCTTCCTTTGCTTCTCCTAATCCCTCCCCTTTCCTCAATGTTTTATGATTCCCATATACAGCCTTTGTGACGACTAATCCATTTGTTTCTGTTTGCTTGCTTCTTTTTCTGTTCGCCACATTTTGCATCAAGTGCTGTGCCTTTTCTGCTGCCGCCCTTGCCTCTTGAACCTATAATGAATTCATAAACACTAAGCATAATTATTGAAAATGGCAAGTAACTGCAAAAGGCACCTTCTGGTTCAGCCAAATTATAGCTAGATTGACAAAAATATCCGATACCAAAGCCCAGCGTGTGCAGCGAGTAAGAATAGCCAAGTTAACCATATTGGAAATTTAGCAATTCTTCTACACATTGGCCCAAGTTCTTTCACAAAACTTATTTCATACCCAGAAAAACCATACCACAATGGGACTCTAATAAATTAAAGCACCAAGATTAAAGCCCCAAGATACGACTAAATTATGGATATAGATAAGACTAGAACTAGAAGAGATAGTAGAGATGTAAAAATTTATCTGTACAATACCTTTTACTTTTTTATTTTATTTTCCCGATTAATAGGTGAAAGAAGCAAAGAAAAGTCATGAGAAGATAACTCTGATATTTCTACACAGTAGGATGCCATGTCTGCTTTCTTAAAAATTTATGAAATATGATACAGAATGAATGAAAAACAGCTGTATGTTTTTTGAATCTCTTATCATTCTGACATCAATAGAAAGCATGATAGCACAGAGATTGTAAGCAGATAATTTTCATTTATTCTCACTACTCCATATCAGTATTTAATTCCATTTGTTTGTAAAGATGTGCAAGTTAATAAACATAATATCACAGTTACTAATAACACCACACAGAATTCTTCACTATGATACTTCAAGTCGTGATCAAAATACGGAAATTTTTTATGCTATGTTAAAAATAATCCTGAATTTTGCAGATAGTTTTACTTATGGTCTAAGTTTAATTTGTATCACTTAAATACAGATACTTGAAATTCTCTGGATGACTAGTTCCTATACGAATTAATACTATCTCAGTTGACCAAATCATACCATATCTATCAATTTAGCAGTTAGAACTCGAAACCATACTGATTATCAAGTTAATATAGCATAATTCGTGGCATTCCCGATCATCTAGTCATTATAGCACAATTCATAGCATATCTAAATTCTCTAACATACTTAAATTTGCGTAAAGTAAATAGACAATTTAAACCTTGCTAATCATATAGAGTTTTAACCCAATATATGGATACAAGTTCCACCACGTACTACAATTCATTAACTGGCGCCAATTTTGCTAATAAATAGAATGAATAAAGGCTTATGCCATAAGTGACATTTATCACTAATTTCAGGATTTTTTTTCATAACATACGCAAGTTCTTTTTTCCCATGATTTTTCAAGTATTAGTCAACTAGATAGAAGATATTTAACAAAGAAATGATCATTCTCTTTATGGAATCAGTATTGCATATGGTCCAACACCATTAGATAAAAATAAAAAAGAAGAAGAAAGTGCTCACTTTCTTGTGTCTGAATCAACTATTATGCAACCGCAAGCATTGCAGCAAGAAGAGTTACAAAGAGAAGTTTCTCAAGTCAAGTAAAAAGTGATTTATACCTGTGCGTAAGTCTTCTGCTTATTTTTCAAGGCCTTCTGTTTATCCCTTGTGAGGTAATAAGGCTTCATAATGAATTTCTACAATATTAAAACGATAGAAATCAGATAATCTACTGCACAAACCATGCATTCAGGAGATGTATAATGAGAATAATCAACTTATAAGGCAGCATAAACGCATGATTCATTATGAGAAAAGACCGCTTATAATAAGAAAAATGAGTATACAGTCGAATTTTAGAGAAGTTACAATGTTTAGAAATAAATTTAAAGAATAATAACACAACAAAAGATACTGCACAACTGGTTGTAAAATAAGTCTGATATTTAGGCTGACCTTCAGTAAAAGGTAAAGAGATGTTGGAATCATGAATGCTCCAGTAGCAAACAGTGGATTCCATCGGCTAGAAAGTAATATCTGCAGAAAACAATTCCGTGAGCAATGAACAAAGAAAGACAGATAAACCATATTAAATGCAAAAGGAAACTTCTTTTAGGTTCTTCCAAGCCAATATTTCTCAACCATGATCACTACGGTCAGAAGACAAGCCCCTTTTATTGTGATAGGACAGCAATCTCATGCCAATACATCATGTTTCATATAATTAAGTTTATTTGGTAAAACTTTTGTAGGTTTAAATATGCGCAGAAATATGAAGTGCCATCAGGCAAATAGGAGCAAATTACTGCAGTAAATCCTCAAGCTATTTCAAATATTCAAGTTGCAAGCATACTGTATTTTATAAACAGATTTTGAATTTAAAACTCACCTTAAAATTTCCCTTCAAAATAACAAATAATTTCAAAGAAGCTCCATAGCATACAAAAAAAAGGTCTCTCTCTTGGCAAATTTCAAGCATTCAATAATTTGTTCTAAGAATGAGTAAATTCCTATTAAGAGTCCCACACCACCCAAGCATGTGACATATATTTAAATGCAAGCAGTTATCACCTATCATAAAAAAACAAGGGTCATGAAAGCTTTTCTTACAGGGATAATCAACTTTTGCCCCCCACGATGTAATTCAAATCTCCAAAAAGTGCCCTGCAAAGAATAAAAAGAATAATATAGATTTTGGTTTAATGCAAACAGCTACTTCTGTGCTTCAAACTAGTTCGACAGAAATTGAAATTTCACTCCAGAGAACAAAATACATTGGCATATTGAATCAAAATTTGTCTATATATGTACATGATACCTGAATTCCCACAATATACAGCATCCGAACAGTGCTGAAATCAGAGACTTTCCTCCCACAACCAATTTCAATCTCCATTGCAGAACTGTGATAATAGTGATCACTAGATGAAAACACTTTATTCTATGTAACCAGAGAAGTTAATAGCTCATTTGGGTAAACAATTTATCTCTAGAATCGCTTGGAACAACTTAACAGAGGCTAGCCCACCTGAAGCTACTTGTCATATCAAGTAAAATTCATATAGCAATTCTAACTTGCTTAGCACCAATGTCTATATTTACCCGTCATTTTTTTAAGAAGTTTCCAACTCAAATGTATGGAATTGACAACTTCCATGGCATCCTCATTCAGCATAGTGTTAATCTTCCAACAGTAAGCCTAAAAAATGTATACAAAATGAAAAGGCATTGAAACTCTTAGCATCTTTATGTTACTTGATGAAGCATAACATGCAAGATCTATTTGAATGTCATTGTACTTGGCCAGAAAATTTACTAATAATTCAGTTCATTAAAGCATGACTTCTTCAGTTGTTGCATATAAAAAATATGATTTAACCTAAGTGTACAGGGCCCATGACCTTACTTCCAGGTGAAACGAAAGATATTGGTAAAATGATAAATATGATAGAGATACTAGTGATATTTATTGCCTCCATGGATTAATGACATAACATCCAACAAGTACCTTCCGAATCTCCCGCCAATTCGGCCATGGGACTTTGAGGAAAAACGATGAGTATAATGGGCTGATGCCCCAAAAGAACTTGTACCAATCTACAGAAGGGAATATAAGAAGTAGATGAAAAAAAAATCCTCTTAAAATCGGACTACAAAGAATACGAAAATTGGACAATAACAATAAAGCTATAACTTAAGAGTGAATAGAAATAGGAAACGGAAGAGGGGTAACACAAGGATGAGAAAACGCCTCATTGTCTGGTATTTCAGTAAGGGTTAAACTTGAAATAAGTGAATCAGAATTATGAATCTAAGAAACATTTTTACGGTGAATTACAAGTTACCTACTAAGTCAATCAACCAACGGCTGGCAACTATAAGCCTTACTATTCTCAAACTAGCCATAATGTAACCAATAGCCTATCCCTACACACCTTTTCTAGACATTCTGCAGGATAACTAATTAATTCACTTGCTTAATTAGTAAAAACATATGTACCTTTAGCTCTCCAGTGGCAGACATTTTCTCATCCTTCTTCTGCCATCCAACTGCTACAGATGATTCTGGACCTAATAAAAGCTGTATCTGTGGTGAAAAAATTTTCAAACCCAGAATAATCTTAGGTCAGGTGCTGGAATTGAGAGAAAACTGAAGATTAACTGCAGATTTCACGGTTTTGTACAGTTCAGGAGCCACAGAAAACATATCAAATGATTAACTAAAAACTAATTATATGTTAGGTTCATGCAGTTATACATATTCAGAAAGCTACCCAATTTTGATTATTACCAGGTACAAATTACAATAGGAGATATAACTCAACTTAAGAGAAAAAGACCTTACATGTCCATTAGCTGTTTCAGAGAGTTGACGGGTCCATGTATTGGAAAGATTTATTGAGCCATCCTTTAAAGACTTTGCCATAGCAATTGTTGCTGTGGAGTGTAAAGATAACTGACTGACCAGAAAAAGAAAAATGTTGAAATCAAATGAAAGTAATAAGATTTCAAAAGCACCCTACAAACTTTGGGAAAAGGATATATGCCCACCGCGTTGTTTGTAACCCAATTAGTGAGCGTAAACCAGCAGAAGCTACAAATTCTATGGAAGAAACTGAAGATAGTTGATGTCTGAACACAGCATTGGCAGCTCCACCACCAGAATTTTCCTCCACTTGCAAATTTCCACCAATTTGCACAGCATTGCGCTTTGATAGTTGAGAATGAACTTCACTAGACATAGCCATACTGAAATTGGAATAAATAAATGAATTGTCCGGAAAAATAAGTAAAAGGAACATTATTCTCTCAAAATATACCAATCCACAGCACTGAATTCCCATTATAATTAAGGCTCAAATTATGTTAATGGGAAGACTATTGCTTCACTGTCCCTTAAACTCCAGAGCATCATAAAATGAAACAAATTGGTAAATCCAGGGTTGCAGATAACTTATCATTTGTGTGAAAAATTGATAGATTATTACAAGAAAACTAGAAATTTTAAATATGGCAAAGCACCTAGTATGTCTGTACTAGCATAATGTTTCCTAATTCTCATGCAAGTATATGGGACTTGAAAGTATTTGGCTATGTCATGATAAGATGCGAGAAAAAGATATATTAACTGAAGCCAAAAATGGTAGGCGCCCCACCCTTTCATGATGCCAAAACCATCCAAAAAATCTGGCAGAGACAAATTGGCCAGGATGGTACCAGAAGGTCGGATGTGAGCCAGCATCTTTTCTTGTTCCTTCCTCCTACGCAACCTTTCAAGCTCTTCTTTCAGCTCTTCAACCTTAGTTAGCCTTGGACCAAGTTCCAAACCCGATGCCAACCCTTCCATTCCATATATGTCATAAATTTGCCTTTTATATTCATCAGTTAAAATTTCATGAGCTTCACAAATCCGTTGGAAATTTTCGGTCGCCGTTTCCTTCAGCTGACAGCAATTATTCAAATGAAAATATTAACATCTCATTCTGTATAACATAGCTAAAATCAATGGAGAATAAAAAATGAATTTTTTATGTTCAGAAGGGAGACAAAGAGCCACAGAATGTCCATAGAGAGAACCCGAAGGAAAGCAAGCATTGCCCAATCTCGAAAATACCACTTATCAAATAAAAAACGTTGGCAGAATTTTCATGTAGCGCAATTAACTTTGGTTGGGTCAGTCATGCTAGAACCCAGGCCTGGCATAAAACGGCATGTGGGCTGATCGGCCCATTCCCAGACAGTGACCTAAACCTAGCAGGAATTTCTTATATAAGGTATTACCTCACCATGAAACAGGTACGACATTAGAACCCTGATATTCTCTGTTCTTAGCCACCAAAACCCTTACCAAAAGACTGACTTGAGCGTCGGAGGGGCTTGCCGGTATTCAACCCCTGGCGTGCCTTCCATTATTTTGCAAGTATTCTCTAGCTAAAGTCACACAGAATCATAGATCCAAGCAGCAGCGCCCAGCCCCATCAAAATCAGACAAAACCAAACTTCCATCTCTTTTATTCTTTACAAATTACATAGAGGTAATGTTAAACAGTAACACTAATCTTTTGATGAAACACATAAAGGCACACACAAGAAAAAAGAAATTGTGGCGTAGAATCTCTCAAAGAAACAAACTGGCAAGAGGCCATGCAATCTATAATTACAGAAACCAGGATCCTTGATTGTGAAAGGAAAAGCAAATAAACCAGAAAACAAACGAACATACTCGAAAGTCTTGGTACTTGTCGGGGTGGTAAACTTGGGCCCATTGGCGATAAGCTTTCTTGATTTCTTCACTGGTGGCGTCTGGTGAGACTTGAAGGCGCGCGTACAGCTCTCTACTTGGAGGACCCTTGTCTTCTCCACTCATTTTCGAGATCGAATTGGAGACCACGAATTGCGATTGACCCCAAGAAATGGGGCAATAAGACTGTGTGAGCTTGGGGTTTAGGGAGGTTTTAGGGGTTTAGCACGACGATGATACGCAGCGTGTTGGTATAGCAGAAATCGTGCTGACTGGAATGACTGGACCCTTGCGTTGCGTTTGGTGAGCGTCCTTAGTAAATAGGGACAGGACGGGACGGGACGGGACGGGACAAGACAGGACAGAACAGAACAAGAATCGGAGACGGTGAGATGTTTGGTTGCGGTGGACAGAACAGAGATTTTTGTCTTCGTTCTGAGTACAAAAATGTGTTTGGTTGTCTGGGACAGAACAGAAAATAGTGTTAATGACGGAAATGCCCTTGTAGTATTATTATTAATAAATAATAATATTAATATTAATAATAATAATATTATTATTATTAATTAATAATATTAATATTAATAATAATATTATTATTATTTA
>JAOSBM010000206.1:28408486-28419849 GCA_027568955.1 Erythroxylum tenue
AGCAGAGAAGAGGAAAAGAGAGAGAGTTGAAAATGGCCTTTCACCGAATTCTCATCCCTAATCGAAAAACCCATGAACAGAATGTAATGCCTCACCCAATCGATACACATCGACAAAATCGAATCCCTTACCCATTAGACACCCATCAACAACATACAAACATAACTCCATAACCAACATCCCTTACCCAATCGAAACCCATTACCCATACCAATCTTAGACAAAACAAAAACAATGCTTTTGGTGTTTTTGTAAAAGCAGAGAAGAGGGAAAGAGAGAGAGTTGAAAATGGCCTTTCACCGAATTCGTTTTTGTTGATGGAAAAACCCATGAACAGAACGTAATGCCTCACCCAATCGATACCCATCAACAAAACTGAATCCCTTACCCCTTCGACACCCATTAACAACACACAAACATAACTCCATAACCAACATCCCTTACCCATTTGAAACTCATTACCCATACCTTAGAAAAATAAAAACGATGGGATGAATATTCAAAGTCTTACCCAGAAGAGAGGACAGATAGTCGAACGTTGGGTTGGCTTAAAGGGAGAGTGACATTTCTGGAGAAGACAATCTCAAGGTAGAGAAAGTGAAAAATGAGCAAGTTTTCGCAATCTGCTTTCGTGAACAGAAAAAACAAATTACTTTACCTTTCACCGCGGAGACGAAGCAGAGGGAAGAAGGAGAGCTGCGACAGAGAGTTGTCTAAAGGGACGTGATTTAGGTTTCATTCTGTAAATTGACGAGGGTATTTTTGATACCTTTCACTGCGGAGATGAAGCAGAGGGAAGAAGGAGAGCTGCGACAGAGATTTCCAAGGGACGTGATTTAGGTTTCGTCTGTAATTGACAAGGGTATTTTTGACATTTCCAAGGGTGTTTTGTTCTTGTCCCTAGGACAAGAATTCTTGTACCACAGTTTTGGAAGGAACAAAAATTTCTGTCCTTGTCCTCTGAAGACGGAACAAAAATGAGTGAGGACAACAAGCAAACAGCACGAGGGACAAAACTTTTGTGTCCCTGTCCGCGGTCCTCACCCACGAGGACAGCAACCAAATGCTATGTCGACCATGTTCAAGTCTTGGTTAGGCTTCACTGTTTGCGTCCTGTGAAATAATATTTTATTGTCATGCAAATTTCGCACATTAATTGCCAAAGCCCATTGCCAAAACTCTTCTCTCATAATTTTTATTTTTCTTTCTTATGTTATCTCTTTCAACCCGTTTCATTTAGTTGGTAAGAATTGTTTTGATTTTAAGTTGTCCATATGGCTTCCTCAAACTATAATGGCCTCGTAGGCATTGGTCAAAATCTTAGGTTATGTTAGTTGGACGTAAGGCTTTTGATAGAATAGAATGGAATGATTTATGATAGAATATAATGTAAATAGATATCATATTAAAAAATTATTGTTTGGGAGAGATGGAAGAGTTCATAATGTAATATAGTGAAATGTTGTTTAGATGAAGGGTTTGTAATGTAATATAATGTAAAGTTGCTTATCATTTTTCATTCCATCCTAAACCCCCCAAATCGGAGGTTTTTTCATTTTTACCGTTTAGAATGTAATAGAATGTAATATGAAACTCTTCTATTTATTCTCATTTCATTCCATTCCATTATAAACCTTTATCTCAAACGATGGAATAATATTACATTCTATTACATTCCATTAATAAACCCCTAACCAAACATAGCCTTAGGGATATATGAGGCCTTATTATTAATTTATGCCCTTGCAACCAATCATTTGGATGCAATTTGATGTATGACATTATTTTTATTTATTAATTAAAAAAGGGGTTCTTTATCTTTTGCATTAAGTTAATTACTTTTGATATTTTAATACTGAAGATAAAATCTCTAGAATAATTACTATGTAATTAAAATTATAATGAGATCATAATTGTGAGATTTAATTTACATTTATGTATTATTTCTAAATGTTCTTAGTTGCAATTTCATCAAGACGGGATATTATTGAAACGGTAAAGCTAGCACACATTATGTTTCTTTCTCATAAATAAAGTAATTGATCTTATAAATTAATGTATGAAGATACTTAAACTAATGTATGTGTGATTATTAGAGAATAAGTCACTGAACTGACCTCACTATGAGAATCTCAAATAGAATAGTATTAATGTGTCTGTTGACTTTCTTATGATGATGGTTGTATAATTTATCTTAGACTTGAGATTATCAAGTATCTCGTGTGGGAATTATTATATTTTGATGCTCCTTATGAACCTTCTTAGGATGATTCAGTCGATAGTACTAGGATGCAGTATGAACTATACGGAGATAATTGAGTAAGTCAACATAGGATTCATCACTCTAAAGTAATTAGAGATAATATTTTACTATTCTTGATTAGTAGTGATTTATGGAATTCTTTGGATAGAGTGAATTGACATTTGAAAAAGACATTGTTCAAATTTCAATTATAAATCAATTACTAATTAGCATAAACAAACATGATTTAACCAAAAGAGTAAACACTATATCCATATTCTGTTCAATATCCAATTGAAATATTGGATGACGAAAGGATTAAATTATACATCATAATCATGCATGAACAAGTTAAATCAAACCACTTTGACATTCCTAATATTTGGATGGTCATGATATGTTACTAGACGTCAATCTTGATCTATGGTTATAAATTATTTAATTGGAGATTTAAAGATAAATTAAAAGGAGTTTAAATTTATTTGATTCTAATTGTGTTAGAATTATAATTTATAATCATTGTCAATGTATTAGGAACCTAAGGAGTCACATATCAAAGAGAAATTTGTGAAAGAAAAATTAATTTAATTAAGATGAACTTAATTACAAAGTTTGAGAAATTTTATGGATCAAATATGAGATATTTGATTTTATTATAATTAAATTAATTATAATTAGAATGTGATTTTAATTATAATTAAAGAATTTAATTTTATTCTAATGATTTTTATATTAATAGGAAGAACAAACAAAGAAGTTAGCACTTCTTGTTCTTCCTCTCAAAAGGTTGAGAAATTACTTTTGTAGATACCATTAGAGGTTGAACAATTGAACAACTCGCGGTTGACACGGTGAAGAATTTGTTCAAAGATTTCAACTGGAAACGTGAATCAGGTATTATTCATACTTCATAATTTGTGTTTTATTCAAGTTTTACAATTATCAAGATCCAATTGGAATCTGTAAAATTCTATTTTCTGATGCGCCCGTGATTCGATCGCGAAGGAATTCCAACAGTGGTATCAGAGCCTCCTTTAATTGTTTAACTTGGATTAGTTGCTTGATTCTTGTTAATTTTGATAAATATTAAGGTGTAATGATTTAACTAAAAACTAGAACTATTTTTCTTTTTGTTTATTTTGTAATTATTCATTTGTTCTTGTATGTTTCTGGAAAATTTTATGTTCTCTTTGTCTCTGTGTGTGATGATTCTGAAAACGTATTTCACGACTGCTCCTTTAAAATTGATTTTGCATGATTTGTGTTCTACAATTGTGTTTTTTGAAATTTGTTATGCATCTTTCCTTTATTCTAGAAAACCGTTGAGATTGCAATTTTGTTCCTGTGTTAATACCTTATTACTTCACGAATCAGTTTTTACGTTAACTGCCTATTTTTATTTTTTTGAAAATTTTTTAAATAATTTTTTTAAAATTCCTATTTTTATGTTTTGCTTGTGGAATCATTGTTTTAAGAAAATTCACTAGCGGCTTGTACCGCCACTGGTTGAATGGAGTAACCATTGGCATAGAATTAATGTAAAGAAGCCAGGCGTTGCTGGGCAATTAATGCCCCTAAATGGGGACCCAGGCAGAGGCATGACATAAGCGGCGAAGTGAAGCAAAACAAAAGAGAAGGAGCAACGACGAACAATGGCGACGGTAGGATAAACAGAGAAACAGATGGGGCGACGATTTGAGACCCGTTAGTTAGAAACCTGACGGTTGAGCATCGTGAGCGACATGGAAAGTTGTGAATGTTACCCGACGATTAGGTGACCGTGGGAATGCTGAAGAAGCGTGAAGACGATTCTAGTGAAACGCCTGCGAGAACAATAGGCGCGTGTGAGACACGCAGCCACTGTTCTCTGGATCAGTTCCTCGAAGGACTGCATGCACTACACAACCTCTCCTACTTGATTTATTTGTTTTTAATGTTTTTCAAGCCTTATTTCCATTAATTTGTTTTTAAATGGAGATTAAAATTGTTGATATCCCTAATAAAATTGAAAATTTGTTTTCTCAATCTTTGAAAATTGTTTTCAAGGGATATTTTTATTAGTAATATTTTGGTATTTAATTTAATTTTTCAATAGTTGAATTATTAAATTAAATAAGTTATCAAATAAATAATTAGAATCAAGTAACAAGGTTTTGAATAATTTCTTTCATAATTAGATTATGTTTAAAATTATAAATATAATGAGATTATATTATTTTAATGAGACCAAAATTTTTAAAGTTTTTAAATCCCTCAATTAAATATTAAGTACATATTACGAAGGTGATGGTTGCCTTCCATTATTTGAGAATAAAATCATAAATTTGTTTATTGCTTGGCTTGTTGAGTAAACTCAATGTCTCCTTAACCCGAATATGTTTTATCTTAAACTAATGGTTCTTTCTTAACTAAATTTGTATGATTTGGATGAGCAAAGTCATGATCTTATGAATTTATACGTAGGGTTAGGAAAAATATATATGATATATTTTGACAACGGGTTATCACCTAATGGTTCTAGGAATCACATAAGATGTGACTGATAAATACGTTATCTACATAATTTAAATTTAGTTAGTTTGTTGAGCAAACTCAAGATCAATTAATTTTAAATGGGATCCTAGCCCACTAGGAAATTATTTGAATAAAATAGTGGAAGTAATCAAATAATTTTAAAGTCCTTATTTTATTTGATTTTGGATATAAACTAATACTAACCTTCTTTTATGTTTTTTAGTTAGAGGAGCATCATGAATGCTAATAAGTTGACTGGACTTAACTTTGTAGACTGGTTTAGAAACCTGAGAATAGTTCTCAGGTAAGAAAAGAAATTGTATGGTCTTGACACTTCTAGTCCACAAGAGCCTAGTTCAGATCGACTGATCAAGTTTAGGAGAGATATCAACGTTATATTGATAACGTTGAGCTAGCCACATGTGTAATGTTGGCAAGTATGTCTCCTAAGTTGCAAAGGCAACATGAGAACATGGATGCACCTATTAAGAATTGGCATTCAAGGAGTTATTTGGTGCACGTAGTAGGGTGGAGATGTATCAATTCTCCAAGGTGCTATTACAATGCAAGATGGCAGAAGGATCTTCAGTCAACCTACACATGCTAAAGATGACTGGGTATATTAAAACATTAGCCTAATTAGTTTTTGTCATAGACCATGAGTTAAACGTTGATCTGCTGCTGCTGTTTCTAAGTTTGAGCTTTTCCTAGTTCGGCATGAACTTCCATATAAACCAGAAGGACATGACATTGCATGAACTGTTGAATATGTTTAATACTATGGAAGGGTGACCTAAGAAAGTACCCAGTTCTGTACTTATTGTGAATTCTTTTAAGAGCAATAAAAAGGGCTCTAAGAAGAATAAGAACAAGAAACAGAAGGCTTCTACTAGTGTAGTAAAGCCCAAAGGAGTTGCCAAGAAGAAGAGTAATGACAAGGGTACATGTTTTCACTACAGAGCCAACAAACATTGGAAGAGGAACTGCCCATCTTATCTTACTTCCTTGAAAGATAAGAAGCTTAAGGAAGCTGTCTCTTCAGGTAAATTTATGATTGAGACCAATCTTTCTACTTCTGTTCCACATACTTGGGTATTAGATACTAGATGTGGTTCTCACGTATATAATAACATGCAGATGTTAACATGGAGTAGATCATTCAGGAAAGGCGAAGTTGACCTAGGAGTTAGCAATGAAGCAATAGTTGCTGCATTAGTTGTAGGAGCTTTACCTTCTGGCCTTGTACTAGAACTTAATAATTGTTGTTATGTTTCTATTATTATAAGAAACATAATTTCTATTTCTTATTTGGATTTGAATGGATTTGCCTTTATTATTAAGAATAATAGTTGTTCCTTTTATAAAGATGATGTTTATTATGGATATGGATTATTTATAAATGGTTTATATGAGTTAAATCTTGAAAGGCCAATTCTTAACATAAATAGAAAGAAAAGAAAGAGAAGTGACCAAAATCCATCTTAGTTATGACATTGTAGGTTAGGTCATATCAATGAAACTAGAATCACAAAGTTACATAAAGAAGGATATTTGTATCCTTTTGATTATGAATCATATGAAACTTATAAATCTTGTTTATTAGGAAAGATGACCAAACTATCCTTTAGTGGAAAAGGGACAATGTGTTAGTGAGTTACTATAATTAACATATTCAGATGTATGTGGACTTATGCCCACTAGTGCTAGAGGTGGATACTTGTATTTCATTACATTCACAAATGATCATTATAGATATGGTTTTGTGTACTTAATGAAACAAAAGTCTGAATCTTTTGAAAAGTACAAGGAATTTAGAGTTGAGGTTAAGAAATAAACTGATAAAAGTATTATGAAATTTAGATTAGATCGAGGTGGTGAATACTTAGATCACGTGTTTCTTGGTTACTTAAAAAGAGAATGGAATTTTCTCCCAATGGACTCCTTCTGTAACTCTACATTATAATGGAGTTTTTGAGAGAAGAAATCGTACACTATTAGATATGGTACATTCCATGATGAGACATGTAGTCCTTCCTATCTCTTTTTGGGGATATGCCATTGAAACCACAGAGTTCCATCCAAATCGGTTGACAAAACACCATATGAGATATGGACTGGTAGAATGCCACACTTAAAGATTTGGGGATGTGATGCTTATATGAAGTGTGTTTTATATGATAAGCTTCAAGCTAAATCAGATAAATGCAAATTTATGGGGTATCCGAAAGAGAGTTTCCGACATCAATTTTACCATCTTATTGAGCAAAAGGTATTTGTCTCAAGACATGCTACACTCTTTGAAGGAAAATTTATTCTTAAAGAAAGTAGTGGGAATGAGGTAGAACTTAGTGAAGTTCAAGAGACAAAAATTCACATCGAGATAGAGCAATAAGCTCAAGTTTATATATATGATGTACAACCGAGAATTGAAGAGAGACATAGTCTACGACGCATTAGTAGGTACGTCATCCCCCCACTAAATTAGATCTATATATAGAACAAGGGAAGGATAATATATCAATTATACATGATGAGCCTACTATTTTTAAAGAAGTAATGTCTGACATTGATGCTTTAAAATGGCATGACGCTATGAGATCTGAAATGGAATCCGTGTATACTAACCAAGTATGGACTTTGGTAGATGTGCCTAATGGTATTGTACCTATTTGGTGCAAGTGGGTTTTTAAGAGAAAAAAATGATATGAATGGTAATGTACATATGTATAAAGCGAGGTTAGGGGCTACAGGTTACAAACAAAAACAAGGAGTTGATTTTGATGAAACATTTTCGCCAGTAGCTATGTTAAATTCCATAAGGATCTTATTGGGTATAGTCGCATATCATGATTATGAAATCTAACAAATGGACATCGAAGAGGTTGCTTGGGTTATCCCAATCCACATATATAGACAAAGTGCTAAAGAGGTTTAGCATGTATGCGATCTTATGTACTAGACCAGATGTCTCTTATGCTTTGAGTATAACAAGCCAGTTTCAAGCCAATCCAGGTAAGGGTCATTAGATGGCTGTGAAAAATATCTTAAAGTACTTGAGAAGAATTAAAATATTTTCTTGGTCTGTGGAGGAGCTGAATTGAGAGTTCAAAGATATTTAGATGCTACTTTTCAGTCAGATCCTAATGATAGTAGATCACAATTAGGCTACATCTTCACAATAAATGGTGGTGCAATAAGCCGAAAGAGTTCCAAACAACCAACCACTGCAGATTCAATGACCGAGATAGAGTACATTTCAGTGTCAAAGCGACAAAGCAAGCAGTTTGGTTTAAGAAGTTCATTATTAAACTTAGAGTGGTTCCTAGCATTGTTGAGCCTATAGTAGTATATTGTGACATCAACGATGCTATTACACAAGCAAATGAACCAAGGTCTCATTAATGGTCCAAACATGTACTAAGCATATTTCATTTGATCAGGGAGATAGCGGAATGAAAAGACATATTATTGGAGTGAGTTCCTACTAAAGAGAATCTTACAGATCCTCTCATTAAGTCACTGTCTCAATAAAGACATGATCAACATATGGATGGATATGGTATTAAATACATAGGCAATTGGTTTTAGTGCAAGTGGGACATTGTTAGTTTATGCCCTTGATACCAATCATTTGGATGCAATTTGATGTATAACATTATTTTTATTTATTAATAAAAAAGGAATTCTTTATCTTTTTTATTAAGTTTTTACTTTTGATCTTTTAATACTGAAGATAAAATACCTGGAATAATTACTATGTAATTGAAATTATGATGAGATCATAATTATGATATTCAATTTACATTTATATATTATTCATAAATGTTCCTAGTTGCAGTTTCATCAAGACGAGATATTGTTGAAATGATAAAGCTAGCACACATTCAGTTTCTTTCTTATGAAGAAAGTAATTGATCTCATAAATTCAAGTATGGAGATACTTAAACTAATATGTGAGTTCCCACTGAAGAGAATCTTGCAGATCCTCTTGTACTGTCTCAAAAGAGACATGATCGACATATGGATGGATGTGGTATTAAATACATAAGCAATTGGATTTAGTGCAAGTAGGAGATTGTTAGCTTATGCACTTGTAGCCAATCATTTGGATGTAATTTGATGTATGACATTATTTTTATTTATTAATGAAAAAGGGATTCTTTATCTTTTTTATTAAGTTAATTACTTTTGATATTTTAATACTGAAGATAAAATCCCTGAAATAATTACTATGTAATTGAAATTATGATAAGATCATAATTATGAGATTCAATTTATATTTATATATTATTCCTAAATGTTCCTATTTGCAGCTTCATCAAGACGGGATATTATTGAAACTGTAAAGCTAGCACATATTATGTTTCTTTCTTATGAAGAAAGTAATTGATCTCATAAATTAAAGTATGGAGATACTTAAACTAACGTGTGGGTGATTATTAGAGAATAAGTCACTGAATTGACCCGACTATTAGAATCTCAAATGAAATATTACTTATATGTCTGTGGATTTTCTCATAATGATGGTGGTGTAATTAATCCTTAGACTTGAGATTACCACGTTATCTCATATGGCAATTACTATATTTTGATGCTACTTATGAACCTCCTTGTATAATTCAGTCGATAGTTCTTGGATGTAGTATGAACTATACGGAGATAATTGAGTAAGTAAATACATGATTTGTCACTCTAAAATAATTAGAGAAAATAATTAGAGAGAATATTTTACTATTCTTGATTAGTAGTGATTTATGGAATTCTCTAGCTGGAGTGAATTGACATTTAAAAACGATGTTTTTCAAATTTCAATTATAAATCAATTACAAATTAGCAGGAACGAACATGATTGGACCAAAAGAGAAGACACTATATTCATACTCTATCCAATGGGAATATTGGATGAGGAAATGGTTAAATTATACATCATAATCATGCATGGACAGATTAAGTCAAACCACTTTCACATTCATGATATTTGGGTGGTCATGACATGTTACTAGACGTCAATTTTGATTTATGATTATAAATTGTTTAATCGGAGAATTAAAGATAAATTAAAATAAGTTTTAATTTATCTAATTCTAATTATGAATTATAATTATAATTTATAATCATTGCCAATATATTAGGAACCTAATGGGTCACACATCAAAGAGCAATTTGTGAAAGAAAAATTAATTTAATTATTTTGGACTTAATTATAAAATTTGAGAAACTTTAGAGTTCAAATATGAGATATTTGAATTTATTATAATTAAATTAATTATAATTAGAATGTGATTTTAATTATAATTAAAGAATTTAATTTTAATAAAATTAAAAATTTTTATGATTTTTCTATTAATATGAAGAACAAACAAAGAATCTAGCACTTCTTATTCTTCAATTCAAAAGGTTAAGAAATTTCTTTTGTGGATACTGTTAGAGGCTGAATGATTGAATAGTTGACACGGTGAAGAATTTGTTCAAAGATTTCAACTGGAAATTTGAATTAGGTATGATTCATACTTTACAATTCATGTTTTATTCAATTTTTACAGTTATCGAGATTCGATTGAAATCCATAAAATTATATTTTTCGCTGTGCCTGTGATTCGAGCACGGATAGATTCTGACATTTATACCGTTGTCGTTGTCAATGTGAGATGCTAAACCTTTGTCTTCGTTGCTGTTTGGGAGACTGAAGGTGTTAGAGCTTAGAAGAGGCAATTTGTCCATGGTTGTAGCTAAAGGTTTGTTGGCCATCATTTAGAGAAGATTTTCTTTCACAATTATACTGTAAGTTTTGCTTGTTCTCCTTTAACTATGAGTTGAAAATCGTATAATTTATTGTAAGATTTGGTAATCTTGAGTCTTGTAATAATGAGAAAATGTTTTTTTTTATGAGAGTAGCAACGAGAGAGTAGTTTAAGTTGGAAAAGACTAAAGGAAATCGATTGTTTGAGTCTTGGGTTAAATAAGGGTACAATTTTTCTCTTTTTCTCTTTTTTGGATAAAGTATGGGTACCATGTTTTTCATAATAAATAGATTTTTTCTATTTGTTCTTTGCACATCTCCTCTCTTCCTATTAATTAAAATAGGTAAGTTGTATTCTATATTGATTTGTACATACTTTACCCATCTTACATAAGTTTACCTCTCTGTTTGATTATTAGATTGTTTTAAGTTTCTCTATCCTATTGACTATTCTTATGACTAGTAAGATTTTTTTAAGCACTAGGTCTTGTGAGACTTTAGGCTTGTGCATATCATCTTGCTTGTTTTTTTGTTCATCTTGCAATCTTGTTATGGTTTTGTATCATGGATATATCCTACAATATGATTTCCAATCTTTCAAAGCTAGAGTTCCTTTGGGGGCTCCCATCTCTACATAACTTGTAGTTGGAAGGAAATCCATTATGTTGTGCTAGATGGTATCAAGCACAAATGTTCAACTATTTTGCTTATCCAAAAATAGTAAATGTTTGGAATTGTTTTTTTTTTCTTTTTCCTATTTCTTATTAGAAATTGAATAATAAAGGAAAAACACACTACAACAAAAATGACATACAGTAACACTAGACAGTAACACTTTTGACAATATGTTATAAAATACCTATCTAT
>JAOSBM010000206.1:28460703-28478452 GCA_027568955.1 Erythroxylum tenue
AATTATGCAATAATTATATTTAATTATATATAATATTAAAAATATTTTAAAAAATACAAAAATAAAAAATAAAAAAATAAAAAAAATAAATTGTCAGACCGGTCAGACCGGACCGATCCGACCGGTCAAAACCGGTCAAATTGACCGGTTTTGACCGGTTCACACCGGTCCAATTACCGGTTTTGACCGGTTCACACCGGTCCAATTAAAGACTGGTTTTAAGGGCATAACCGGACCGGTCGGCCGACTGGTCACCGGTCGGACCGGCCGGTCCGGTCCGGGTTTAAAAACCCTGGTTTCAATAGAACTATTTTTGAAATAGACTTATCTTAACTACCATAACTACAGAAGTGTCCACCCTATAACAATTTTTGTGGAACGAGTTGAGATAACTTTACTACTATTGTGGAGAGAGTTAGGTAGAAGTGCTAGCTTTTTTAGAGTCTAAGTTTATTTATAATAAATTATGAATATTTTACTAATTTAATTGAAATAAAATTCTAATCTTAGCTAAACTTTAATTATAATTATAATTAATTATAATTAAATAACAATTGAGCTCAAATAAAATCTAATATCTCATATTTAATCATAAAGTTTCTCAAACTCTACAATTAAATCTAACTTGACTAAAAAATATTTCTCTCTTCAACTCATTCTTTATATGTAACTAATTAGGTTCTCACATATATTAGCAATGGATATAAACCCTAAATCATATTTAAGTTTACATAAATTAAATTATTTTAGTTTATCTTTAATTTTCTAATTAAATGATTTATATCTATAGATCAATATCGACGTCTAGTAACGCATCATGGATGTCCAACTATTTAGGAATGTCAAAGTGGTTTTAACTAACCTTTTCATGCATGTTTTTTTTCATATAATTCAATCATTTCATCATACAATGTTTTGATTAGACATAGAGCTTGAAATTAATGTGTACTCTATTTGATTCCAATAATGTTAGTTCTCCATCATTAGTAATAGATTCAACTAATGACATTTGAAAACTATTTTCAAAGTGTCATTCCACCTTAGACCAAAATTTGTCAAGTTAATACTAATTGAGAACAATGGAGCATTCTCTCTAATTACTTTAGGGTGATGAATCTTATATTAATCACATAACTACCTCCATATAGCTCATACTATATCTAACGACTACTGAATGAGCTATCCTTGACTAAAGTAAGTTATAAGTAGTATCAAAATATATAATCCCTGTATGAGATACTTTAGTAATTTCAAGTCAAAGGATCACTTATACAATTATCAAAATGAGAATTTTCATATAAATACAACTAATGTTCCAAATAGGTCATCTCATTGAACTTGTCCTCTAACAAACATTGATAGGTTTGTTTAAGTATCTTCATACTTTATTCTATAAGATCGACTATTTCCTTCATAAGGAAGAAACATAACATGTGCTTGTCATTTTATGCTTCATTAATGTCTAATTTTAATAACACAATGACTAGGAATAATATATAAATGTAATATGAATCTTATAATTATGATCTCATCATAATTGCATTTTCAATATATATTTATCTTATGGACTTTATCATATGCATCTAAATATGTATAAGATAAAGAATGTATTTAAATAATTATGTCATTAAACTACAACTAACTAATTGGTTATAGGGCATAAACCAACCATCTCTCACTTGCACTCATTCAATCATTTAGGTATCTTATACAATATCACCATATGACTATCATGCTACAACTGGGATAATGGTTTAATGAAAGAATTCTACAAGATTCTCTATAGTGATCAATTTGTTAAATCTTATAACTCTCATCTTAGTTATCATCATAACTAAGAGAAACAACCTAAATACGTACTTGGATCTTTAATGAGATATTAGCTCCTTTTGCACGCCCAATGTCTCTAATTTTCTATAGTACATCATTATCTGAACAATGCAAAGAACTATACCAAGTTTATTAAATGTATTCTTGATCTAATTAATCATTTTGACTAAATGAAAAATATTTTTTGTTCTGATTAATGCAACATTAATTGGAACCTTTCTATTATCAAAATAATATTGTTTTAAGTAAAATACACCTTAACAAGAATTTAATTCTAAGGTTAACATCCATATAACTTAGAACTCAAATAGCAATCCATAGATAAAATAATGGATATATTTAATACTTCACAAGTGTTAGATATCTCAAATTATAAACATCTTTAGTACATTATCTTTATATTTGGATTAGAATAGGTTAACAATTTCCATATCTATCTCTATAGATCAAAATCTCAAAATTAAGTTGTTACATTTTTATATCCAAAAAGAATTATTCTTAGACAATTATATTTTTAACAAATAAAAATATAAATTTTTGTTCTTTTTGACCAATATGTCTCTACATACTCCTACCGAAGAGTACACTATACTTCTACTAACCTTCTTATAAACAAAACAAATTCATAATCATCTCCAAATTAAACTATTTGAATTCATCATAAAAGTAAATCTTTCAACATCTTGTGGCCTTTTAACTATATATCAAATGTATCGATAAAGGCACTAGTTCCAATTGGATGTATTGTTACGAGATTTGAACTTTTCAAATTTTATCTTACTCTTACTACTTATCTTGAGAATTATTCTTCTATAAGTATTCATTGAAACAAGCAATTTGGTTCAATGGGCATGTAAGACTATATCTAACCTTTTATATATCTTATAACCTTCTATTATTCAATTTAGTTCTAAACTTATTAGTCAATACATGCTTCAAGTAAGTATCACATCACAAAATCATTCCAATATAATAATAGCTATTTCTTGTAAGGTCTTATTTTTCCTTTTAACATCACCGTGTTATTAAGGGGGTTTTTAGAGAAGAAAAATTATGAAAGATATCATTATCCTAAAACAAGGTTTCAAAACTTTCATTTTCAAATTCCCCATCATAGTCACTCCTAACAAAAGTAATAGAAAGTTTCTTTTCTTTTTGTATCCTTTTGACAAATTTGAAAAATGCTCCAAGGCATTCATCTTTTTTACAAGAACAAGACCCAAGTAAATATACTCATTTCATCAACTATGACAAAAGCATAAAATTTACCACCTAAACTAGCAATCCTAGTTAGTCCAAAGAAATCCGTATGAAGTAATTGTAAAAGACTAGTGGAAGTTACCAAATTTTTTCTTTTGAATGAGCTTTTGGTATGTTTTCCCATTTAGCAAGCTTCACAAATCTTGTATTTCTTAAATATGATCTTTGGAGCCTAATTACAAGTTGTTTAAAGTTGAGGTTAGAGATGAGGTCCATGATTGCATGTCCAAGTCTCTTATAACAAATCCACGCATCTTTATTAATAAACATTAGGCACTTCATATATTGGTCAAAGAAATCATTGAGATCAATTACATAAATGTTTCCTTCTCTTTTTCCCAAAAATGCAATATTATTGTCAACTACTTTAGATATAGAGCATGATCTCCCTTCAAAGCATAGTTTGTAGCCTTTATCATATAAATGGCTCACACTTAACAAGTTATGCTTCAATCCATCAACTAAAAGTATGTTTTTCAATAATGTTGTGATCTTCTTTACCTACTTTGCTGATATCAATTATCTTACCCTTTACATTGTCTCCAAATATGACAAATCCTTCATGTTTATCTCTAAGATTTGAGAATTAGGTTTCATCACCTATCATATGCCTTAAGCACCCACTATCCACGTACCATTTGTTCCTTTTTTTAGAGACCTATGAAATAACCTAATAAGCTTAGTTCCTTGGATGTTAGTCTCTTTCTTTGTTTTCAACCCACTTACTTGAGGGTTTATTCATTATCCTTTGTTTTGAAAGAAAATTTTTTCAATGTGCCCATATTTGTAGTAAGACGATGACCATTATAACCTTGATGCATGAATGCATTCCTTATTTTCTATATGCATATGGGTCTTACAAACTTCTTGTTTACGTAAGTGATTTGAATTCTCTCTTTTGATAATTAAAAGTGCTAATATACTTGTATGTATGAGGCATGTTTCTTTTATTGTAATGATACTTATATGGAGGGTGAACATATGTCATAGAATTATGCTTGGTGTAAGGCCTAATTTAGTATAAATGGGATTGCATACTATCATAAATTTTTGTACTTAAATTATGTCTATTCTTTCCTTGATAATGTTGAATTTTAGGTCTAGATTACAAATGATACATGAAAGAATGCGGTTTACTATTAAGTTGAGCCTTCGTGGATGTGTCATATGTGTGCTTAGATGTGGATGCACAATGTTCATTTATTATCCTAGGAATTAGTTCTTCACTATGGAAATGTTTTCCTTTGGCAAAAGTGACTTTAGTGTTGGAAGCATTCTTATGGCTATATCTAATTCCAGGCCTATTATTGGAACTCTTTTGAGTTTTTAATATGTTTTCTAGTTTCTCACTTCCTTTAGTGAGCTTAGATAATGAGTCTTTGAGATAATCAACTTCTTTCTTCAACACTTTATTGGGTCATGATCATCCACTATGGCCTCACCTTTAAAAGCTTTGATGTTATGTAATTTATTCTTTATCTTTTCATTTTTACTGATGCATGCATCTAGATTCTTGTGAACTTCTTTGAGTTTGGAAAATAACTTTTTCTTTTTCATGCTCATAATTTCAAAACCCTTAACATGTTCATTATAGGTCAAATTAATGTCACTATTATTATTATTATTATTATTATTATTATTATTATCATCATCATCATCATCATCATCATCATCATCATCATCATCATCATCATCATCATCGTCATCATCATCATCATCATCATCATCATCATCTTCATATGGTTTAAAGTTAGAGAGTATCTTATCATCATCTTTTACCATAACATATAAGCTACATCTCCCTCCGAATGGTCACTTTGGAGTCACTTGTATCATCCCAAATGGAGGCTTTGAGTACCTTATTTTACCTTTATGCCTCTTCTTCTACTTGTCGTCTATTTCAAGTTTGTTGTTTTCTTTGAGAAGAGGACATTGAAACTTCATATGTCTAGGTTTCCTTTATTTAAAGTAAATAATGTTATTTGATTTGCGTTTTAAATCTATATTAACTCTTTGTAGTCCTTTCTTTTTTAGAAGGTCTTCCTCAAGAATTTCTTAAATATGCTAATGATTAATGCAATGTCTTCTTCATCACTTTCACTAGTTATGTTCTCTTTCTAGTTAATTGATTCTTACTTTAAGACTTTGAATGCTAAATTCTTTATCTTTATGAGCATAATTTCTTCTTACATCTCTTAGAGCATCGTTTCATATGTAAGAAGAGATCCAATAAGCTCTTCTTATGGTAGAGTTGTTAGATCCTTTGCTTCTTGTATGGTTGTCGCTTTAGCTTCCCATATTTTTGGTAGTGACCTAAGCAATTTACCATTTAACAATATTGTAGGTTCTTCCAAAAACTTTGAGGGTATTGATAATATCAATAAATTAGTTCACACGCTAGAAATTATTTTATCATGTTTGCTTTGAAACAATTCAGATTCGTGAGTTAGCCTGCTAACTTTGATTTCCTTAAGTTGATTTATTCCTTCATATGTAACTATTAATGTATGCCAAATTTCGTGAGTAATTTCACGCATATAATCTCTATTAAGTTCATTTCTTCCCAATGAACATAACAAAATATGGATGAGTTTAATAAGGAGATTAATCTTTTGTCTTGAGGATTCCATTCCTTTTTCAATTTGGGAACTTTTCTATCATCTTTAATTTTAATATGAAGTATATACCATTTGAGACAATTTCTTAAAAAATGACAAATTCAACCATTAGGAAAATTTTCAGTATTGTTTTACAATAAAGGTAATTATTTCCTTCAAAGAAAGGGGCTTTACTAATGTTTTGACCCTCTTGGTTAAAGGATAATGAAAATGTTCCTAAATATGCCATTATAATATAGGATTTCGTTTTATACTAATTGTTACAAAGGTTTTCCTTCAAGCACCAACCTATCTGTTAGTTACGCCAATCTTTTTGCACGCCAATCTCACTTAAGTTCGTTAAAGCAAGATTTAGCCTTTCCTCATGACCACCAACTTACTTTTTATCGAATGCCTCATGACCCTCACAGTGTTTGACTCTCACACTCTTGTAAGAATAGTATGAAAGAATTAAATATTCATCGAAACAATAAGAACAAGAAAGAGATACAACCAAAAGCCAACATTTATTACTTCCCACAAAGAATACAAAAGAATGCTCCCTCACATCTCATTGTCTCCCACACTCATTATATGAAGAGCAAGGCTTAAATGTGCAATTTATAGGCACCTTTAGATGACTAAGTTGGAATCCTAATAAAACTCTACTAGCTAAGATCACATCTTATTCTATCTTATCCTTATCAAATTACATCACACTAACCACTAGGATGATATCCCTATCCAATTAGGACTTTATCTGATAGGATTAAGCTACATCACAATAACAAGATAAAAGACAACATCTACCTAGAAATGATCTATCCATATCCATAAAGATCTCCTCTATCTTCAAATGATCCTTCCACATGATCTTTATCTTTTAGAACTGATGTTCATCCACTGTGATCTTATCCACCACATCATTCATAATCTCCTCATCTCTATCCATCGATGATGAATTATCCAAGCCAATAGTACAATGATATATTCGATGCTTTCTCATGCCAACTCCATTAGCCATGGTCTATCCATTTGAGCACACACTAAGTCCTTAGTCCATTATGAACCCAAACTTAGCCAAGTCAACTAGTATAAGTTCCAAAACTCCATCAAAACTTGAACCATGCTTGATCTAACTTGCTAATTTACCTTGAAACTCTGGCATGTCACCGTTATGCATGTGATCTTGCTAACCTTCCACCTATTGTCCATCTCAAGGCTTCTTTTGGTCTCACATCTAAATCTTACATCTCATCGAAGATTTCAGCCAATGTGCACCAATGTATGCCAATGTTTGACATTGCCCCTTTTCCTCTTGCTTACATGCAAGCCTTTGCCTTGTTTCGTCGTTCCGTGTGTCTAACATTGGTTAAGGCTTGCCAATGCCTACATAATTATGCTATCATGACTTAGGGGTCTAACATTAACTCTACAAACCCACTTTGATACCATTTTTAATTCCCTAATGGCACCTAAGAGGAGGGTGAATTAAATGAGCTCAAGATTTTAATTAAATGATACTAACTTATAAATACAATGTCTACAAGTTATAAAAAATGCAAGAATGAATACAAGTAAAGGAATTCAATTATGTTGTAAACAATAAAGTAAGGGAAGAAAAATGTAGACCAATTTATAGTGGTTCAGAAAATAATCCTTGTCTACTTCCACTCCTAAGATTCATCTTAGATTTCCATTATAATTATTCTTTTAAGGCAAAGAATAACATTTGTATAATCTTTTATTTTGGCAAAGAGGAACCTCCTTTTCAATCTTTCTTCAAGATAAATAGTAATCTCAAACCAATTTAGTTCCAATATAAAGACTACAAACCAAAAAAAAAGAAAGAAATCTTACAACTCAAACTTACTCACTTGGATATTTCAATAATCACAAAAAGGCTCACATACTCAAAATGAGATATTAATGCTCCAATGTTTGAAAAAAAACTTTAAAATGCGTGTAAAGGATACTCAAATACTTCTTAATGTTAAAACTAATGAGAAAATACCTATTTATATTGTTTTAGGAACCCCTACTAGCCATAGAGCCAAGAACTAGCTATTATAATAGCTATATGCAATTCACTAGTTGACCAAGCTTCGATTCACTAGCCATTGGAATATTGGTTAACCAATAGGCATATCTGTCAACCGGTACACCAACCAATGTTACAACAAACTTATGGTACATAAAATTATGTTGTAACTTATGGTACATCAAATTTGATAATTTTAATCTATATTGGTTGACCACTAATCTATATAGTTGACCAGTCATCCCAAAAATGTGATTTTAACACCTTCAAATGCTCAAGCTTAATTTGATGAATACAAATGTCCTAAAATGTTCCCTAAAACTCTATTTAAAAGATTGAGAGACTTTTATATTAGAAACGAAAACTTCAATGGCTCTTAGTGTAAAACCCCAAACCTTTCCTTTCATTGAATAAAATTTTTTATTTTTGAGGAATAGTATTTTCAGATGAACAGTAAATTTAGGTGAATAATGATTTTTGGGGGGATCCAACCCTGAAATATTGAAAAATATCTGAAATAAGTATTAGAGTTTAATGATACTAAAACGAATCAAAAATAAGTCCGATCGAATAGATTTCAAGAGTTCTGAAAGTTTAGGAATAAAATACTTGTTTTGAAAAATAATAGGTATTAATGATTTTAAACCCATTGAAAAAATTTTAAAGCATCCATCAATAAATATTGACTCTAATTAGAGTATTTCAGGGTCAATTTGATAATGAGGTGGTTACAAAATATTTTCATAATTTAATTCGGTTAGTTAGTGAATTAAATTCATTAAAGGACAATTTAGTCTTTTTGTGTACAATGGTGTGAGTGGATTAGCGAGTCACACCTAATGACTAATTAAAGGCTTTCTAAAGAGTTAAGCATCATTAATTAAATGGATGGTGAGTCATTAGAGACAACCAATAGGAAAGTGACATGTGTAAAGCATTAAAGAGTATAAAAGCAAGACTTAAAACAAATTGTTTTATTTTTTAGAGAGGAGTCGTGAGACCAAAAAACATAAGAAGAAAAGAACCACTAAGGAGAACGTCAGCGAATCGTGAAAGGAAGATGAGTGCAATCATTTTTCATGGGTTTTGAGTTAGATTTAAAAAGATCTTGATCAAGCCTAAGTGTTCTCCAATTACCCAAAAGATTGAAGGAGAAAGTGGTAAGTTTTTCTAGCTTAAGCTTTTAGATTTGTGGGTTTTTGAGTGGGATCAATGGTGGTTTTTAACTTGCCATGAAGTAGAGGGATGAAATCAAGAAAGTAAGCCAAGAAATCAAGCTTGAAAGAATTGGTAAGGTTAGGGTTTACTTATGTGATATGATGCAAAATGCAACTTTTATGTTTTATGATGTTCATAGCATGGTTTTGATGCTAATGAAGTAAAGAAATGAAAATGAAATTGATTGGTGGCTTAGATGATGAATTTGGAAAAGTTTAATGTAAAATGTGTTAAGTTTAGCCTTAAGGGTATTTTTGGTGTAAAAGTAGGTTTATGATGTAATGACCATGTGAATGTGATTATGGATGCTCATTAAGTGTATTTGTGACATTGGAATTATTAAATGAAGTGTTATGTTGTTATTTGGAAATTTTTATATATGAAGTGTATGTGGAAAGTATAAAGTTGAAATGGTTTTTGATGTGTTTGGATGATGCTTGGCATGAATCTTAGGTGAATTGTGTTGGAAAATTGGAAAGAAATTGAAAGGATAATATGTGTGTGTGTGTGTGTGTGTGTGCAGTGAGTACAATTTGGCTTTAAGAGGAAATGTAGTTGTTGGTATAAGTTGTTGAAGTTTGATTATGGTTATGGTGAATTAATTGGTTGAGATAGTGTTTTAAAGAAATTGATATGTTAAAATAGGTAAAAGATGGTATTTAAGTAATTTTCGAAGTTACTTTGAAACGGAGAATGATAGGTTAGCTTACGGAAGTAAGCAGAAATACGATTAGCGTACATATTACTCGATTAAATACTACTCTCAAATTCAATTAAATCAAATATATAGTTTTAATTCCTTATTTTGTAATTTGAAAATAAATGCCTAAGTGACACAGAACATGTAAGTGTGTTTGGCAATAAGTTTGCAAAACAGTGAGTATATTTTAATTGTCTTATATGAATAATTTCTATGCAAAAGAATTGATGACATGTGAATTTATATTATATGATTATGAGTTTTATGTGAATGATACAATACAAGTGAATATTGCTAGTATAAGTGTATTTTTTTTAATAAAGTATGAATTGAAGTTTGAAAGTTGAATTTCATACAATTTGAAGTTACATTGAATTATGTTATTGGTTGATAAAAAAAATGATTTTTAGGATACGGTATACCGTTAGGTTTTATACATGATATTATACCGGTGTATAGCAGTTAATCTAATGTAGGTAAGCGATGTAGAATCTGCTTCGTAACTAGTGGTTAACTAGTTGCAGGTAAGCAATACATGACTAGCTTCATAACTACCGATGTCTAATGGTTAAGGTTGTGCAGGTAAGTGATGTAGACCCAGCTCTGTAACTAGTGCTTAACCAGTCACGAGTAAGCGATGCAGAACTAACTCTACGACTTTATGCCTAAGGGTATCATATGATAAAGAAATTAATAGTGACCTATGTCGTGTAAGAAAATTCATGACAATAATGATGCCATCATAACTTACTTTAAAAGTAACTTGAGAAATTTGATTTCAGAAAGCATATATGTTTTATATTGGTATTGTATCATAAAAAATGAAATGAAATTGTTTTAAAGAGGTTTAAATTTTTAAATATGATTTGCATAGAAATGTTAAAACTCACTGAGCTCGTTTAGCTCACACTTTACTTTCTGTTTTAAAAATGAAACCTCCTAAGTGCACGCTTAGGCTATGTTTGGTTGGGTGTAAAGTTTTTAATGGAATGAAATGAAATAGAATGGAATAGAATGATTTATAATGGAACGGAACGTAAAGAGATGTATTAGAAAATTATTGTTTGGGAGGGATGGAAGGGTTCATAATGTAATATAGAGAAATATTGTTTGGACAAAGGGTTTATAATGTAATATATTGTAAAGTTGTTTATCATTTTACATTCCATCCTAAACCCCTCAAATTGGAAGTTTTTCATTTTTACTGTATATGATGGAATAGGATGTAATATAAAACCCTCCTTTTCCATCCCATTTCATTCTATTCCATTATAAAACCTCCTCTCAAATAATGGAATAATATTACATTCTATTTCATTTCATTATAAAACCCTCATCCAATCATAGCCTTAGGGACTCAACAGCAGGGACTCCACTTCTCGAGTAGTTCACTTTGTCACGTGCTGTTGTGTAGGCATTTTTACCTTGTAAATCCTTTTGAGAATTACCGCATATCAATGAATATGTCTTGGAATGTATTTTGTGTGAATATAATTTTTAAAAATGAAATGCCTGAATATGTTTTAGCTTTTTAAAATTTATTGAAATGATTGTTGAGATTGCTTATGAGTGGACTTGAAGTCCAAAATTTGTAGTGGAGATTTTGATGTGAATTTAAAAGTGTTTTGAACTTTTATAGGGATTTTGAAAATTTTGGGAATGTCAAAATGCAATCGTTTTGCTGCCGAAATTTTTAATAAAATGATTTTAAAAAAGCTCCACTGTTTATGTGTGACCCATTAGGTTCCTAAATATATTGACAACAAACACAAATTATAACCCTAAATCATAGTTAGGATTAGATAAATTAAATTTTTTAGTTTATCTTTAATTTTCTAATTAAACCATTTATATCCATAGATCAATATTGACATCTAGCAAATACATTATTTCCACCCAAATATTTAAGGATTTTAAAGTAATTTTGGCTAACCTTTTTGCGCATGAATTTTTCATATAATTTAATCCTTTTATCTTACAATGTTTTGATTAGACATAGAATATAAAATTATTTGAGTTCAATTATATTAATTCTCTACCATTAGTAATTCATCAACTAATGACATTTGAAAACTAATTTCAAAGTGTTATTTCGTCTTAGACAAAGATTTCTTAAATCAATACTATTCGAGAACAACAAATTTTTTTCTCTAACTACTTTAGCATGATAGATCTTATATTGATTACTCAACTATTTCCATATAGTTCATGTTATATCCAATAACTACTGACTAAGATATCTTTGACTAGAATAAGTTACAAGTAGTATCAAAATACAACAATCCCTATGTGAAATACGTTAGTGATCTCAAATCAAATGATTACTTATACAATCATCATAATGGGAATTTCATAGACATACAAGTAATGTTCAAAATAGAATTCTCATATGGGGTTAGTTTAATGAACTTGTTATCTAACAAGCACTTATATGTTTGTTTAAGGATCTCCATACTTTATTCTATAAAATCGATTATTTCCTTCATAAAAAAAACATAATGTGTGTTAATCATTTTATGCTCTATTAATGTCTAGTATTAATATAATAATAACTAGGAATAATTTAAGGATAATACATAAATGTAATATGAATATCATAATTATAATCTTATCATAATTTTATTTGCAATGTATATTTATTCCACGAACTTTACCGTATACATTTAAATGTGTATAATATAATAACGTATTTTAATAATTGTCATTAAACTATAACTATCTAATTAGCTACAGGGTATAAACCAACAATAATAATAGAACACATATTAGCCACTCACATAAGTTCATTGATATGATATATGACATTAATACCATAAGCAAAAAAAATTTAATGATAAATTATTTTTGAAATAAATTAAAAATAAAAATATTTTATGATTATTTTTAAAATTTTATTTAATATTATAAAATTGACGAAATTATTTTGTAATTTACCCTTTATTTTAAACCTATTTCTCTAGTAATACTAATAAACCCATGATTGCTTCATTTATTAATCTATTATAATAGCTACATGCAATGCACTAGTTGACCAAGCTTTGATTCACTAGCCATTGGAATTGGTTAACCAATAGGCATATCGGTCAACCAGTACACCAACCAATGTTACAACAAACTTATGGTACATCAAATTTGATAATTTTAATCTATATTACCTGCCACTAATCTATATAGTTGACTAGTCATCCCATAAATGTGATTTTAACATCTTCAAATGCTCAAACTTAATTTGATGAATATAAATATCCTAAAATGTTCCCTAAAACTTTATTTAAAAGATTGAAAGACTTTTATATTAGAAACAAAAACTTCAATGGGTCTTAGTGTAAAAACCTAAACCTTTCCTTTCATTGAATAAAATTTTTTACTTTTGGTGAATAATATTTTCAGATGAATAGTAAATTTAGGTGAATAATGATATTTGGGGGACCCAAACTTGAAATATTGAAAAATATCTGAAATAAGTATTAGAGTTTAATGATACTAAAACGAATCAAAAAGAAGTCCGATCGAATAGATTTTGAAATTTTCGAAAGTTTAGGACTAAATTATTTTTTTTTGGAAAATAATGGGTATTAATGATTTTAAACCCATTCAAAAAATTTTAAAGCATCCATTAATAAATATTGACTCTAATTAGAGTATTTCAGGGTCAATTTGATAATGAGGTGGTTACAAAATATTTTCAAATTTTAATTATGTTAATTGATGAATTAAATTCATTAAAGGACAATTTAGTCTTTTTGTGTACAATGGTATGAGTGGATTAGTGAGTCACACCTAATGACTAATTAAAGGCTTTCTTAAGAGTTAAGCATCATTAATTAAATGGATGGTGAGTCATTAGAGACAACCAATAGGAAAGTGACATGTGTAAAGCATTAAAGAGTATAAAAGCAAGACTTAAGACAAATTGTTTCATTTTTTGGAGAGTAGCAATGAGACCAAAAAACATAAGAAAAGAACCACTAAGGAGAACGTCAGCCAAGCTTGAGAGGAAGATGAGTGCAATCATTTTTCATGGGTTTCGAGTTAGATTTAAAGAGATCTTGATCAAGCCTAAGTGTTCGTAAATTACCCAAAAGATTGAAGGAGAAAGTGGTAAGTTTTTCTAGCTTAAGCTTTTATATTTGTGGGTTTTTGAGTGGGATCAATGGTGGTTTTTAACTTGCCATAAAGTAGAGGGTTGAAATCAAGAAAGTAAACCAAGAAATCAAGCTTGAAAGAATGGGTAAGGTTAGGGTTTTGTGATTAGGGTTTAGCTGTGTGATATGATCCAAAATGCTACTTTTATGTTTTATGATGTTCATAGCATGGTTTTGATGCTAATGAAGTAAAGAAATGAAAATGAAATTGATTGGTGGCTTAGATGATGAATTTGGAAAAGTTTAATGTCAAATGTGTTAAGTTTAGCCTTAAGGGTATTTTTGGTATAAAAGTAGGCTTATGATGTAATGACCATGTGAATGTGATTATGGATTGTCATTAAGTGTATTTGTGACATTGGAATTATTAAATGAAGTGTTATGTTGTTATTTGGAAATTTTTATATACGAAGTGTATGTGGAAAGTATAAAGTTGCAATGGTTTATGATGTGTTTGGATGATGCTTGGCATGAATCTTTGGTGAATTGTGTTGGAAAATTGGAAAGAAATTGAAAATGTGTGTGTGTAGTGGGGACAATTTGGCTTTAAGAGGAAATGTAGTTATTGGTGTGAGTTGTAGAAGTTTGATTATGGTTATGGTGAATTAATTGGTTGAGATAGTGTTTTGAAGAAATTGATATGTTAAAATGGGTAAAATATGGTATTTAAGTAATTTTCGAAGTTACTTTGAAACGGAGAACAATAGGTTAGCTTACGGAAGTAAGCAGAAATACGATTACTGTACATGTTACTCGATTAAATACTACTCTCGAATTCGATTAAACCGAATATATAGTTTTAATTCCTTATTTTCTAATTTGAAAATAAATGCCTAAGTGAAATGTGGTTTGTATAGGTAAAGGAGAGGTACAGAACGCGTAAGTGTGTTTGGAAAATAAGTTTGCAAAATAGTAAGTATATTTTAATTGTTTTATATGAATAATTTCTTTGCAAAAGAATTGATGACATGTGACTTTATATTATATGATTATGAGTTTTATGTGAATGATAAAATACAAGTGAATATTACTAGTATAAGTGTATGTTTTAATAATGTATGAATTGAAGTTTGAAAGTTGAATTTCATTCGATTTGAAGTTACATTTAATTATGTTACTGGTTGATAAAAAGAAAATGAGTTTTAAGATACGGTACACCATTAGGTTTTATACATGATATTATACCGGTGTATAGCAGTTAAGTTAATGCAGGTAAGCGATTGAGAATCAGCTTCGTAACTAGTGGTTAACTAGTTGCAGGTAAGCGATGCATAACCAGCTCCAATGTCTAATGGTTAACTAGTGCAGGTAAGCGATGTAGACTCCGTAACTAGTGGTTAATCAGCCGCAGGTAAGCGATACAGAACCAGCTCTATGACTTTATGCCTATGGGTATCATATGGAAAAGAAGTTAATGATGGGCTATGACGTGTAAGGAAGTTCATTACAATAATGATGCCGCCATAACTTACTTTAAAAGTAACTTGAGAAATTTGATTTCAGAAAGCATATATGTTTTATATTTGTAGTGTATCACAAGAAATGAAATGAAATTGTTTTATAGAGGTTTAAATTGTAAAATATGGTTTGCATAGAAATGTTAACACTCACTGAGCTCGTTTAGCTCACACTCTACTTTCTGTTTTTAAAATGAAACCTCCCAAATGCACGCTTAGGCTATGTTTGGTTGGATGTAAAGCTTTTAATGGAATGAAATGAAATAGAATGGAATGGAATGATTTATAATGGAATGAAACGTAAATGAATGTAATATTAGAAAATTGTTGTTTAGGAGGGATGGAAGGGTTCGTAATGTAATGTAGAGAAATATTGTTTAGATGAAGGGTTCAATAGCAAGGACTCCACCTCTCGAGTAATTCACTTTGTCACGTGCTGTTGTGTAGGCATTTTTACCTTGTAAATCCTTTTGAGAATTACCGCATATCAATGAATATGTCTTGGAATGTATTTTGTGTGAATATAATTTTTAAAAATGAAATGCCTGAATATGTTTTAGCTTTTTAAAATTTATTGAAATGATTGTTGAGATTGCTTATGAGTGGACTTGAAGTCCAAAATTTGTAGTGGAGATTTTGATGTGAATATAGAAGTGTTTTGAACTTTTACAGGGATTTTGAAAATTTTGGGAATGTCAAAATGCAATCGTTTTGTTGCCGAAATTTTTAATAACATGATTTAGATAAAAACTCCACTGTTTATGTATAACTCATTAGGTTCTTAAATATATTGACAACGAACACAAATTATAATCCTAAATCAAAGTTAGGATTCGATAAATTAAATTTCTTTAGTTTATCTTTAATTTTCTAATTAAACCATTTATATCCATAGATTAATATTGACATCTAACAATATATCATTGCTACCCAAATATTTAAAAATTTTAAAGTAATTTTGACTAACCTTTTTGTGCATGAATTTTTTCATATAATTTAATCCCTTTATCCTACAATGTTTTGATTAGACATAGAACATAAAATTATCTTAGTTCAATAATTTTCATTCTTTACCATTAGTAATTCATCAACTAATGATATTTGAAAACTATTTTCAAAGTGTCACTCCGTCTTAGACAAAGATTTCTCAAGTCAATATTCGAGAACAACAAATCATTTTCTCTAATTACTTTAGGGTGATGGATCTTATATTGATCACTTAACTACTTCCATATAGTTCATGTTATATCCAATAACTATTGACTAAGATATCTTTGACTAGAATAAGTTATAAGTAGTATCAAAATACAATAATCCCTATATGAAATACATTATTGATCTCAAATTAAATGATTACTTATACAATTATCATAATGGGAATTTTATAGACATACAAGCAATGTTCAAAATAGAATTGTCATATGAGGTTAGCTCAGTGAACTTGTTATCTAACAAGCACTTATATGTTTGTTTAACTATCTCTATACTTTATTCTATAAGATCAATTATTTCCTTCATAAAGAAAATACATAATGTGTGCTAATCATTTTATGCTCTATTAATGTCTAATATTAATATAACAATAACTAGGAATAATTTAAGGATAATATGTAAATGTAATATGAATATCATAATTATAATCTTATCATAAATTCATTTGTAATATATATTTATTCCACGAACCTTATCGTATACATTTAAATACGTATAAGATAAAAACGTCTTTAAATAATTATGTCATTAAACTATAATTATCTAATTAGCAGTAGGGGATAAACCAACGATAATAATAGAACACATATTAGCCACTCACATAAGTTCATCGATATGATTTATGACATTAATATCATAAATAAAAAAATTTAATGATAAATTATTTTTTGAAATAAATTAAAAATAAAAATATCGTATGACTATTTTTAAAATTTTATTTAATATTATAAAATTAACGAAATTATTTTGTAATTTACCCTTTATTTTAAACCTATTTCTCTAGTAATACTAAGAAATCATGAAACCCATGATTGCTTCATTTATTAATCTTCTAAGATAAGATATGATGGGAATTGAAAAGGGGAAAACGAAAAGGAAAAGAGTATTGAATGAGAACGAGATGGTCAAAGTCCAAGATGTGGTGCACGCCGATAGCTTGTGGTTTACAACTTGCATTGTCAAGGAAAGCGACCATTTCGTGCGTTGACGACCTCTCGATTTGTGTAATTCCAATCCCCGGTCGGGTCGTGGCCCATAACGTTTTCAGTTTCTCTTTATTTGTTTATTTCTTTTTCCCTATCTAAGATATACAATACACAGTGGAAATACTTATTCTATATAGTTTGCTTTTAGAATATATAACTTGCATTGTCAAGGAAAGCGAGCATTGTGGATGAGGAGGAGCAAACATCAGCGTTTGAGTGTGGGCTAGCTAATCGGTCAAGCGAGGAACGTGAAGTTAAGATGAGAGATATTAGATGGATGACGGTGTTGGTGTCGCTGGCCGT
>JAOSBM010000206.1:28479152-28491879 GCA_027568955.1 Erythroxylum tenue
TTGCATATTGTTTAATATACTTTAAAAATTATTTAGCATAAATAATTTTATTATAAAATAAAATATAGTTAAAATTAGAAAAAGTACTTTTTATTTTTTTGTTACCAAACAATCTATTGTATGAAGCTCTTTTTAAAAAACTGTTTTTTTAATTGACAATCAAACAGCCAACTGGCTTTTAAAAAAAGCTCTTCTCAGAAAAGTTCTACTGACAAAAGCTCTACTGATAAAAGCTCTACTGATAAAAGCTCAACCAAACGGACACTTATATTCACCGCATCGAAAGCATATTTTTTCAATTCATTAAGATATACAATTTATTTGTCATAAATAAAAGGCAACTGGCTATAATTCCATACATTATGAATAAGTCAAAGTCAATATTCAGTGCATAAATTTCTCTGATTTAGAAACAGTTATAATATACCTAACTTTTTAAAAAAAAAATATTTTTTATAACTTAGTACTCCCTCTGATTCATAATAAGAGTCGTTTTAGATACATTTTAATTATTCAAAATAAGTGTCATTCCTCACTTTCTATAATTTTATTTCCAAAATTAACCTTTAGTTTCTCTTTCGTCTTAATTACACAGATTACACAAATTATATTTTCAAGGCAATTCAACATATAATTAATAAGGATATATCTATAATTTCATTAGCTTTCTTAATAAGCGTGTATTTTTCTAAAACGATATTTATTATGAATCGGAGGGAGTACATTTAATAACAAGATAGGTAGGAGACCCTGATCCACGAAATATATATGGTTGGTCACATGCCTCTTACGTCACCTGCGGGTATAAGCATGGTTTGTATGACAGCTTCGTCGTTACTTCACCAATTTGCTGCACCTACCCTCGTTTTCTTCTTCATTCAACGCTGCCCCATTAGTCTTCGTCTTCTTCTTTTCTTCTTCAGCCACCATTTGACATTATAAATACATACAAGAGAGAACCATTTGGCCATAGGATTCAAAAACTGAGTTTGATTTTTAGCCTTTGTTGGGAAAGAATCTGCTTATGGCTTCCATCAACTTCTCTTCTTGCCCTTCAACATCTACGCCGAGAAGATCTATTTCACGCCTTCAGTGAGTACTCTTTTTGGTTATTTCCGTCTGAGATTTATATGTTTAGCTGTTTTGTGTTGCAAGTCCCCATCTTTTTACAGGCCTTTAGTTATCAGCTGCTTTTAGATGTCCATGTTTCTTTTCTTCACTTTTCCTGTTCTCGACGTATGACTTTAAGTGAATGGTTTTTCTGCTCGATTCGATAGCTCCTTAGGATATTATTTGGTGATCAAGTTTGGTGCTTTATATATCAATCAACCTTTTCGGTTCATGTGTGTGGTATGAGGAAGACGGATGTTTTCCCTCCCAATACTTTTAATACTTTGATTTCATATGAAGAGTCTGAATTTGGTAGAAGTATAAGCATTGGAATTATTGTTTTAAGCAGTGAACGCTCTTATACGTTTTTAAGAACCCAAGGATTATCGAAGGAATCGGAAATTTGTTCCATCCATTCGGGTGTCTGCCTTTGCTCCATGTTTAATTCAATTGGAATTGCTCAGTTGAACGGTCTGCGTATTGCAGTTCATACTTTGTTGTCATTTATAATGATAACCTAATTGTTGACATACTAAAGTTACTATTTATTTGAGAATTTCATATATTGTGAGTTATTCAGGGCTTGCGTATATTGTTTGAGAAATCTAAATCTTGTCAATTACTCCAGGCTTGCCTACTTAAAGTCATGCTTTTTGGGTGCTGTTATGTTACTATCATTCTTTCTCGGCCAGTTTTTCACTGGGGTATCAAATATATGTTGACATGTGCTTGTCTGTGGCATATGCAGAAACTTCAAGTCATTCAATGGATTACATCCATTGATTTCCTCCTCAGTAATAGGGTACATGCCTGATTTCTCATTGATCCAGCTTAATGGTAGTAAAACCTCTTTGACCATCAAGGCTGTTGACAAGGTTCGAGCAACACTAATATCTGATGAAGGTAACCTACTGTCCTATGCCAATGAAAATGGTGTTGCTGCAAAAAGTGCTGCAGTTGATTTTGGTTCAGTCAGAGTTGAGGTGCAGCCTGAAGCCCCAGCACTTGAAACCCTGGCACCTGATAACACGGCCATTACTAGTGGTTTTCCCATGGATGATGATGAATTTGACTTGGATCGCCCCACAGAAGGTTTTTCTTCCATACCCGAGGCCATTGAGGACATTCGCCAAGGAAAGGTAATTAAGTTCTTTTCCTCCATTTTCCTGACATTAGACTTTATAATGAATTATTCAGTATTGTTTCTTAATTTGGATTTTTCACAAATAAGCTGTCAAAATGAAGATTTTGCTCCAGTTTTTGATTAGAATCTCCTATTTCAGATTGTGGTCGTTGTAGACGATGAGGATAGAGAAAATGAAGGAGATCTTATTATGGCAGCAGAATTGGCAACACCTGAAGCTATGGCTTTCATTGTGAAGTATAGTACTGGAATAGTTTGCGTGAGCATGAAAGGAGAAGATTTAGACAGATTGCAACTCCCACTGATGGTTTCCCAAAATGAAAATGATGAAAAGCTTCGCACTGCATTCACAGTTACAGTGGTATGGCTTTTGCCAACTTTTTCTCCTATTTGGAAGTTTTAACATTCACCTATTAATGATGTTTGCACGCATAATTTTTCCAGGAATTTTAAGAATCTTCCTTTGAGTAAAATGGAAATGTAGTCTTGATGCATTCATCTAGTTGCATTTAACGAATGACTTTTAAAAATGCAAATTCTGTGGAACAACAAAATGTTCCAGATCTGGATAGTGTGTAATACATGGGGCATTTAAAATCATCAAGTAGGATGGCTAATAAACTTTTTGAAGAGTGGAAATTTTATTTTTCTTGTACCTAATATTTTTCTTAGAGGACAAATATTTTACACTATTTGGCTGTACTTCTGCAGGAAACATAGACACCCCTATGTGGAGCAATATACCTTTACATTAGTTGGGGGCAGTAGTTACATTTTTAGAGTAGAACTGCAAAATAAGGTCCTTGAAAAACTAAATTCTGATTAAGGAGGCCTGAAAAACTAAAATTTGACTATGGATGCAATGACGTCTTTGAAACAGCTAAATTCTTAAAGGCGAACTGCAAAGAGGTCAATGAAAATGGGATGGTCAACCAGCTTACTTCATATTGATTATCTTTATACCATGCCAGTTCTTGAGTTCTGTTTTCCCTGCATCTGTTTTTTAGGATGCCAAACATGGTACAACCACAGGGGTTTCAGCTCATGATAGGGCAACAACAGTGTTGGCTCTTGCTTCCAGAGATTCAAGACCTGAAGATTTAAATCGCCCGGGCCATATTTTTCCACTGAGGTACAGGGAAGGTGGTGTCTTAAAAAGAGCTGGGCATACTGAAGCTTCCGTTGATCTTGCCATTTTAGCTGGACTTGATCCTGTTGGAGTTCTGTGTGAGGTTGTAGATGATGATGGCTCCATGGCCAGATTACCAAGGCTTCGTGAATTTGCACAGCGGGAGAATCTGAAAATTATCTCAATTGCTGATTTAATTAGGTAATGAATCCTTTTCTTTTTTTTTTAGATCATTTGCTTTAAACTCAGCTTGAAACTAATATGGTTTAGTAACTTAATCATGTTTTTTTTCTCTCCAAAGGATGCAACTAAAAAGAGGATTTTCCTGAAAATGAAACGTTAAAAAGAGATTTTCTTGTTGGATGCAAATATTTCTTCCACTGAATAATGTTTTGCTACTGAATTTACTATTGAGTTGACAGCTCATACATTGCTCAATTTAGAACATACACCATCCTATTTACTAAGAGGCCATTGTATTTTTTGCTGATGTTTGGATTTCCTGTTTAAAAAATATGCAGTTAATCATATTGCTTGTTAATTTTGGTCTGTACTTACATCCAATTTGAGGTAGTCATTTGAGAGTAAAATTCAAGTAAGATCATAGAAATGTTTGTGGAATAATGTACTAGTGTTGCTTTGCCATGAAGTTCTGGCTTGAAGACTTATCTGTTTGTTGATGAATTTCATATGGTTTTTGGATGTAGTTTTAAGCTTTTTTTGCAATATCATTATCATTTTTGAGAGATTGGTGGCCTGATGTCTACAAATGAAGTTTATTTCTGAATATATCATCTTTATAGGAAGTCATTGGCCTGTGATATTGTTTATCTCATCATTTGGATTACAATTTGCAGGTATAGGAGGAAGAGAGAAAAATTGGTAGATCGTTCATCTGCTGCTCGGTTACCAACAATGTGGGGGCCATTCACAGCTTATTGTTATAGATCAATCTTAGATGGTATAGAGCATATTGCCATGGTTAAGGTGAGCAGTATTTGCAACTTTGAGATTGAATTTTCAATTCTTTTGTTTTTTGCTTGAGTATTTCATTGTTGCCTGTGATAAAGTTCTTGCTACTAGGCAGAGTTTTTTCAATCTGGTCATGTACTTGTGGTATACATCTGAGATTTTGTTCGAGTCTACCATAATAGTTCCAGTTATGAAAACTACCTAATAGGGTTAACCTTAAGTGCATTTTCTGTTTATCGCACTTACAGTGAGAGAGGTAAACTAAAGGTTGAACAGTGCTCTTAACCATGCATAAGAGTTGCTGTTGTCATGATTAACTCCTTTGAAAGCTATTAATTTATTGATTACTTGTTTTGTTTTTGAAATAGATCATTAGGAAGTAGCTAGATTTGCATAAACTAGAGGTCTGACAGTGCTCTTGACCATGCATAAGATTCTTTGTTATCATGATTAACTTCTTTGTAAACTACTAGTTTATAAAAACAAAACTAGTTTTGTTTCTGAAATGAATCATCAAACTAGTTAGATATTGCAGATTTTTCATTTAGGGAGTTGGGCGGGAAGAGTTTCTAGAGGGGATCTGAAACTTTCTCAAGTTATTTTCTCAGATCCAAATGAGTGAAACACTGATGATGGTTTTCTGGTCATTTGGGCATAAACACCTTTTATGTACAAGGGCTGTGTGAAGAATAATAACATTAATCTGTACTTTTAAGTTATATCTACCCTGTTTTAAGGTCAAGCTTCCAACTTAGATTTGTCAACAAAAATGATGTTTGTGTTCAGTTCAAATGTTATTCTTTCCAAATTAGAGTACTTGTTGCTTACAAGAAATTTTTCTGTTCAAAAGGGTGATATTGGAGATGGAGAGAATGTCCTTGTGCGAGTGCACTCAGAATGCCTCACAGGAGACATATTTGGATCTGCTAGATGTGATTGTGGGAACCAACTGGCCCTTGCAATGCAGCAGATTGAGGCTGCTGGCAGAGGTGTACTTGTATACCTCCGTGGGCATGAAGGAAGAGGCATCGGTTTGGGCCATAAGCTGCGCGCTTACAATCTCCAAGATGCTGGTCGGGATACAGTAGAAGCAAATGAGGAACTAGGACTTCCTGTTGATTCACGAGAATATGGCATTGGTGCACAGGTATTCCTAGTGGAACTTCTCTGTAGGATACCTTCATCTTGCAAATTGCAGATATCTACTCTGTGCTGAGTTTGCTTAATTAACTTTTTGGATGTTTTAATTAAACTGTTCATCGGAATAAAAATCAATCTTTTGCAATCTCTTATTAAACTGTTTCTGAAGGTAAACTTATTGGACCATTACTGCAGATTTTACGCGATCTGGGTGTAAGAACAATGAAGTTGATGACCAACAACCCAGCAAAGTATATTGGCTTGAAAGGTTATGGTCTGACTGTTGCCGGTAGAGTTCCTTTAGTAACACCTATAACCACAGAAAACAAGAGATACCTGGAGACCAAACGTGCTAAAATGGGCCACATATATGGGGTGGAGTTCAATGGCCGTTTCAGTAGCCTCATAAAGAACAATGGTAAATCAGCAGTAGACACTTCATCAGATGCTCTACTTCAAACTTAATTAGTGAACAAGAGATCAAAAATGGCTGCTTTGACAATGGAGGAGATTCATATTCATTTACAAACAAGATCATTCTTTTTCCCAGAAATTGTATAAATTGGACACGGGGAATTCCAGTTGTATGTATATTCAGCTTCAAATTGTTCCTCATCATTCCCGCTTGCAATAGGCTGCCAGCCTCGCATTTTCCTTTTTATTTTTTTCTTGTCATTCATCCTTACAAAGAATGCTGTATCCTCCAAATAATGAACACATCTGTCTCATTTTTATCTTTTTTAACAGGAGAACTATGTTGTTCTTCCAGTGAGTATCGAGATATCAGAAAATTTTCTTTCCTTTCTATTTTAACTTTCCCTCTTTAATGCAACTTTGGTTTGAAAGAACCAAAACCAATCTTAAAAATATTACACAAAAGAATGTAAAGAAAAAATTAATTCAAGTGGATTTCAACACAAAATTCTCGGGTTCAAATAACCTATTCTTATTCTTATGGTCTTATTTTGTTCCATGCGTATCTATTTATTCATTTTCTAAAAGTCTCATTTATTGAATGGACGGATGTTCATAAAATATGGTAGGAATAGAAAAATGAGAACAGGTGATTTGTTCCAAAATTTCCGTTCCATTATTGGGACCATTAAATTCCCAACAGTGAATGTGATGTGAGGATTATGTCATTGATACACGTGTATATCCCAGATCTTTTTGACACTACCACCAGCCACCACAGCCACACCCGGTGGTGGATCATGGGGGTGCTCACCTACTGCCACTGCAATTTCAGCTGGTCTTCATTGTGGTTAACTTACCCCACAATGGCTCATTTTTCATTGAATTGCCTAATTAGATCATTCAATTCTTTGCCCATTCTCGGTTTGGTTTCGTCTTTAAAATTTAACATTTCTTAATCTCACCTGTGCTCATCTTTAAACCGCTTCTTTCTAAATGGATACTAATGCTGGTTTACTTTCCCTTAGTGTTTTATTTGGAGATGTTTGGAAAGGAGTGAATTCAATTCAGCTGTTTGGAAACACAAAAATGTGATAAATTTAATTCATGCATATAATTGAAATCCATCTTCTTTATAAATTAAATCCACTTCTCCAAATATAGGAATTCAATTACATTGAAACTTGAGGAAGATACCTTTGAATAAAAAATTGTTGTTTGTTGTGAATTTATAACCAGACATTCATCAAAGTTTATATATTTATTGTAGGTTTTTATTGAGTATAATTCTTTTCCCTGTATTTCTTATCAAGCATCACTATGTTCCATTCAAAGGTAGCGTCTTGTTCTTTTGCTCTTTGACTACTTTACTTTTCACTCTCTTGTGCTTCACTTGATTAGATTCCAAAGACTATTAATTAAAATATTATTAATAATTAATTAACAACAATATAATTAATTAAAATATAATTATTTATTAATTAAAATATAATTAATTAATTACAATATAATTAATTTAAATTAATCAATATATTGTAATTAATTAATTACAATATAAGTAATTAAAATATGGTTAATTAATTAATTAAAATATAATAAATTTTTGTTTCTCAATATTTTTTACAAATCAACTACTGTTAATGGTAATAGTAATCATTCATTCCTCTTAACCAACCATTACAATAATAATAATAATATTCATTCTCATTCTCATTATATTCATTCTCATTCTAAATAGTGTAACTGAATTCATTTATAATATTACTGAGTTTGTTCCAAATAGTGTAAATTTAATTCAATTCAATTTCATTAATGTAATTGAATCCAATTCGTTAATGAATTCAATTCAAAGGTTTCCAAAGAGCCCGTCAATTGTGGTTTTGTTTTCTTAGATCCTTACCATTAAAAAAGAAGAAGAATAAAGTAATATATAAAATTGTTAAATGTTTTATAATTTCCATTTTAGAAGTAAATAGGTATTTATATGAAATTAATATGATATCTTAACCAAAATCTTAAAACATTATATGTGAACTTTCATTAATTCTTATTTTTAGTTCATATAGGAATTTAATTAAATTGACTTTGATATCATATTAAATTTTTAATGATCTCTTTTTCAAAAAGAAGGGAACAATTTATTTACAAGAATGATGTATACCTATTGGTCTTCTAATATGGTACTGGTAAGAGGACTTATTAAATTAGTGAAAAACTCATTAGGAATTTCTTATGAGGAGGTTGTGATTCTAACAGGGACATGCTAAAATAAAGTGGACTGATATTTACAAACTTAAGGTTGAGGGAGGTCTAGGAGTATTCCTATTAAATCCACTAACAAAGCTCTCATGATAAAGAAGTTCTGGTCCATTCTATAGGTAATGAAACTCTATGGGTCAAATGGCTCCATGGTTATATTCTAAAGGGAGGAGTATATGTGTTATTAACCCCAAAACTTCTCATAACTGGTTTCTAACATAACTAATGAAGTTAAGGGAAATACTAGAACTTGAAATTTCTTGTCAAGTTGATAATGGAGAAAAGGCTAGTCTTTGTTATGACAATTGGTCAGGGAGGGGCTCCATAATCACAATCAAATAACCATTCAACTCTGAAGCCACTTCCCTTCAAGTGCGAAGGTAAACTCTATCATAAACAAAGGAAAGTGGATTGAATTCCTAAGGGAGCTTCAATTCCTAACATATACATTTAGAGAAACCATCCATGAGGACAATTCAGTACCAAGATCTACAGAGAATGGTTGTTATAGAGAAATGAAAAATTAGACTGGCATATAATAGTCTGGTATAAAGAGCTTCTGCCTAGCTCTTCATTCATTTTATGAATAACAATCCTAAACAAGCTAAGCATAGTGGATAGGCTTCCCTCTGAGTCCTAATGACTAATGTGTACTATGCAACTCAAGAAGTGAAAATAGAGATTATTTATTCTTTGAGTGTAAATTCTTTAGGAATATTTGGAACTAGATCATAAACAAATGCCTCTGGGGTTTAAACACTCACCAATTTACAAGGATTATGCAATGGTTCATCATATTGAAATCAATTTCAGAGCCTAATACTAGTCTCTATCTTATTTCCTTTGTGAGTTACATAAAGGAAATATGCACTGCAAGAAACCTTAAATGGTTCCAGGACACAAGTAGAAATCAAAAGCAAGTTTTCAATTATATGTCATTTAAAAATAGAGAGCAAATCAACTTCTCAAACTCTATATAGGAATGTTCACCTCAAATAGCTAGATTATGGAGAATATAGCTAATGTATGCTAATTGTATATAGTATTCCTAGTGTCAAATGGAAAGCATAGAATGGAGGGCATACCTCTAGGATAACAAAAGAGTAGAGATGAAGGACACATCAGGGTTCCATATGAACCCAACTGGTAATTGATGAGAAATGTGATTAGTGGCCTATTGAGGGAGATGGATTTGTCTTAAGCCTAAAAAGCAATCGCTTCCAAAATTCATCGTGAATTCAGAGCCATAATATGAATCCCTCATCTGGAGTTTGAGAGAAGATAGAGCCAGAAATGAGTTTTTAAGTAGTATTCTTTGATAACTATATATTTTTCCCTTTAAGACACATTGATGTCAATTTAGGTGGGTCTATTTTATTGTCCTATTTGTTTTATGTGATGTAAGGGCATTATAGTGGTAAGCTGATTGTAATTTTATGCTCCTCTTATTAATTAAATTCTTCTTTAATTTCTCAAAAGCGAATATGTGGTATCTACCTACAAACTCCCGATGATAAGTCTGACAAGTTCAATACTTAAATTGTTGAACATGTCTCACAATTTCGATACTTTTACTAGGTTATAGACTCAGCAAGTTGTTTGAGACCAACTGAAGATAGTAACCTTCATAAAAAATATATAGAAGAATTTTAGATATTATTAACCAAAAATACATATAAAAGTAAATAATATGTAATAAAAAGTATTATTAAAATGTATAATAATTTAAAAAATTGAAAATTGTTATTATTAGTTTAATTCACTATAGAAATTGAATCATTTTCTTGTTTCATGTGTTAAGAAACATATTCAAATATCTAAGAGTAGAGTTATGAGGATCCAAATCTTGTAAGTCTTATGATATAAATTAATATTTCTAATTTATAATTAGAAATTGTTTGATTGTAAGTTGTAACTTCTGTTTTTTTTTACTCATAACAATATTTTCATGTTTCCTATTGCTTCCAATCTTAATTAAGTAGTGATCTTACTTTATCCACCTAATCATTCCAATAAGTGATATCAAAGCCTAATTAGGATGTACATATATACTTATCATATTATCTATGGTTGTCACTATAATTGGATCCTTGGATCCTTCACTATGCACGCAAATGATAGTTGTTTATGTGGAATAGTAAGGGCTATTTCTCTTAAGTAATTTCTGGTAGAAGCAATAACAACTAAATTTAAGATTTACAAGTTCAATATGAAAAATTTAATGTTGTGGAAGTTGAAGATAAAAACTATCCTCGCAAAAGATAATTGCCTTGTAATCAAAAGTAAAAGATCGATGTACTTTACAATTAACACCAAATAGAATGAAATGGATGTGAATGTTATTATAAATCTTCATTTGGTGTTAGTAAATGAAGTTTTGTTGAGTGAAGAGGAGATGAAATAAGCAAAAGAGATATTGGAATCATATTACAAAGATGTAAGAGGTTAAGTCACTCCATAATTAAATTTTCCTTAAAAAGAAACTTTATACTTTTTGAATGTCAGAATCCACCTTAGAGATCGAGTACATCAGAAATAACTATTCTATTTTCTCAACTCACATTATTGGATTATAAAATAAAGCCATGTGAACATATGAAACTTTTACTTCAAAGTTTACTTGAATTGTATAATAAACTCATCATCAATTTAACCAATAATCTTCTTATAAATTATTTAGTCTTTACTAACTTTATAGTTGCAAATTCGGAAGAGGAAAGTCAATGCAAGAATAAGAAGAACATACAGTCTAGTTTATAATAAGTCATTAATAGTGATAAAAGGGTGATCAACATAACATGAACCAAATGGGAACCAAAATCATAGTAAATCACAATCAAGAAGTAAGAAGAACTTGTAATGTCACAATTATCGCAAGAAAGGTCATATAAAAAAAAGGATTGTTTAATTTAAATAAGAAAAATTCCAATCTTTAAGGAAAATTTGCAAGTAATTTAGATGTTAGCAATGTTATGTGTTATAAAGCAACAATAATAATTGAAAGAAAGAAGTTATTTCTTGATGCATGAAAGAAAGAAGTTATTTCTTAATGCATGGGTCCTTAACTCAGAAATTACTTTTCACATAACTTTTAAAAAGAGAATGGTTCTACCATTATGAACTTATCTCAAGAGTTGAATTGGTGAATTAGACCATATGTGAGTAAGTTTATTTCAATAGTAATTAAGTTGCAAACATTGATGGAGATGCAAGCTCGAAAGCCAGGTGATTTCATACTTCCATGTACTTGTATAATTCCAAAAAAAAAAACCATGGAGTTAGATCCATATTTTAGGAAATGCTTACTCTTAAGATATGGTGATATAGTGAAGGGGTATCACAAAAATACCTTGAAGTTATATCCATATTTTAGGAAATGCTTACTTTTAAGATATGGTGACATAGTGAAGGGGTATCGCTTGTAAGATCTCATTAAATACAAGGTTATTGTCAAGAGGGATGTAACCTTTGTAGAAGATAAATTACAAAGGAAAGAAAAATATAATAACACTTCAAAATCAATATTAAGACGATTTAGAATTATCTATATTTTCTGTGATTATTTTATTATCTTTTAAAGATCCAATAACAATTAATTGTGTTATATTTAATACTATATAGTTTAAGAATGGTCTTGGTTGGGTCGGTCGTGCTAGGCCCAGACCCAGGCCCAAGTGTAGAGGGTCCATTCATGGATGGTGACTTCCCACTCATAAGGAAAGACCTAAACCTAACAGGTATTCTTTCATATATAAGGTACTACTTTGCCATGATACAGGTACGACGTTAGAACCCAACTTTTCTCTATTCACAGCCACCAAAACCCTCACAAAAAGACTGACTTGAGCGTCGGAGGGGCCTTTCGGGAATCAACCCCCGACGTGCCTTTTGCTGTTTTGCAGGTATTCTAACTAAAGCCTTTCAAGCTCATGGATCCGAACAGCGACGTCCAGCCCCATCGAAATCAGATTGAACCATTTGGCGCCCACCGTGGGGTCCGGCGTCCGGGCACCACGTTTAGAACCACTCAGATAAGTCAGGCGGTAGTAGTCAAACCTGATGTAGCCGCCGTCGCGGCACTTGCGATGCAACGAATAGGCTTGTAATTACCCGCTGCCCTTCCGTTGAAGCTGCCTCCACTCGTTAACCAAAACCCTAGCACCGACGAGCTACCCCCTCAAAATTCTAATCACCAAACACAATATTCACATCCGAAGGATCAACAACAACAATCCAACAACCGAGATCAAGAAGCACAGAGTGTAGCCCTGGAGGACAACGCTGAAACTAATTCGCATCACCCAGAAACAAATAGAGGAAGCGACCGATTTATTGATCCGCCAAATTTTGTAGTCTCAACAGTCACACCAGTAAACCCCCGCTCGGCAGATAGGCATCGGTGTTGTCAGGGGTCAGCAAAGAATCGCTAAGGAATGCTACTTAGCAGAAACGAAGGCCCTTGATGGAGCAGTAATTGTAACAAGTCCTCCTGATGTGAGAGCCGACGAAGAAGCTGAGAGGATGAACTGGCCAAAGAGATCACAGATTGTTTGGTAGAG
>JAOSBM010000206.1:28491979-28507518 GCA_027568955.1 Erythroxylum tenue
TGATACAGGTACGACATTAGAACCCTACTTTTCTCTATTCACAGCCACCAAAACCCTCACAAAAAGACTGACTTGAGAGTTAGAGGGGCCTTCCGGGAATTAACCCCCGACGTGCCTTTTGCTGTTTAGCAGGTTTCTAACTAAAGCCTTTCAAGCTCATGGATCCGAATAGCGACGTCCAGCCCCATCGAAATCAGACTGAACCAGGTCTTAAACCTAAAATTTTGATAGGTTCGAGTGCAAATCTGATATGACATAAATAAGTAGGTTTAAGCTCTAGTCTAATCTGAATGTAACCTAATTAATTTACTTTTCTTTTTTCTTTTTTAAATTAATTCAAGAGTTTCCTTTTCAAAATGTTATTCAAACTAGGCATGATAATAGGTCAGCCTAACCCTAAGCTATTGCACACAGCCCAGGCTTAGGATATATAACCTAAGCCTTAGTTAAGTCTACTCAGAATGCCTTTAAAATAATATTAACATAATAACGTAATCAAATTAACATATCAGTAAAAATAATAACATAAAGTATTATACCTTTTTTGGTAATTTGTTTTGGATATTAGTTGGATACGTTTTTAGAAAAGAATTCTTTTCCCAAATTACCATTTTAGGTTAGACTTTGATAGGTCTACTTTAGTCCTACCAAATCTTACTTAAATATGTGAGTTTTTATGAATTTCAATAACAATTATATCAAACGAAGTTAATAGGTGTATTTTTAGAGGGTTTAAATATTTATAAGCTTATAATATAAAGTCTATCTTTAACTTTGTGGCTTGTCGTCCTTTATGAACTTAAAATTTACTGCAATTAAAACAAAAAGATTTATACAAAAAATATGTCTATTTTTATCGGATTTGATTGGGCCAATCAAAATGACACGTTCCAGTCCTAGATGAGGTTGACTCGAAATCACTTAAAACCTTGTTGGTTGTTACAATAAATAAACAAATATATAATTTCTCTATAAACAAACCTACAACTTGATCTAAGCAACATACTATTAATTAAAAAAAAGCATAAACCAAAAACAATCATTAAAAATAAGTCAAGAATTAAAAAATTGAAACAAAATGTTCGTATTAAAAATTATTATTATTATTTATTTTTTCAAATAAAATATTATGCATATCATTAAAAATAAGTCAAGAATTAAAAAATTGCAACGAAATGTTCGTATTAAAAATTATTATTATTATTATTTATTTAAATAAAATATTATGCATACTACTATTTAAATATTTTAAATAATTCACTTGGCTATTTTTATTCAATTAAAATATATTAAGTTTGCTTTTATCTTTAATAAAATTAGAGAAATTTAGAGGATTTTTATTGGCTTATCACTTTTAGTATTGATACTCAATAAATCCTAACTTCAAATAATATTTTTAATAAAGATTGTTGAGAAAAGACATGTTTGTAAGAAAATGTAGCAAAACAAGCAAGCTAACAATGTAGTAAAACAAGCAAGCTAACAACAAATGGATGACAAATCAGTTTATAGATTAGTTTAGGAAAAATCTCAACTAGCTAGTTAGTGAGATTATGAATGAATTGCAATCTAGATACTAGTTAACCGTTAAAAGGTTGCATATTATAAAGCCAAATGGGAAGCTCCTTCATTGTTAGGAGGTTTCATCATGCAAAGTTATAGAGTTATAAGAATGAGTTAAGAAGAATTGTCAAGCCTAGATTGTCCTATTAAGCAAGACTTAAGTGGGTTGAATTCTTGAACCCATTTTAAAGAAGTTTTATATTATAATTAATGTATTGCAATTAGTTTCCTTATATAGATTTTAGGAAAATTTTGTTGGACCTCGATTCCTTTTTTCTTAGTAAATAAGCATGTTTATTTTTATTTGGAGGTTTAGTTTGATAATTTTCTTTTGGTTAGAATAAATTGAGGATTTTATTTGCTTAGATTAATTGAAAGATTAAATGAAGGGATTTTAGTTAAATTAGAGTTTTATATGTTGTTAGAAATTAAAAGAATAAGATGGTGTAAGGGCAATTTAGGTAGATCACTAATGTTCTTAAGGCATAAGGCTATGAAGGAGGGGTATATTGGTCTTTGTAGGAGTAAATTAAAACAAAAAGAAAGAAGTAAATGAAGAGTAGTCGTTTGGGTGAATGAAGGGGACGAAAGTTGGCTTGTGAAAAGAAGGGAGGATGATGAAACTACAACGTTTTAGCTTAGGTTTTTAGTTAAGAAGCAATTTTTCCCCTAAGTCTTTTAAGAGACCTACGAAACTTACAAAAGAAAAGAGAGAGAGAGAGGAGACTTTCGGTTGAAGGAAGGAGAAGAAGAAGAAGAAGAAGAAGAAGAAGAAGGGTTAGGGATTTGTCAAATCTTGGTTTAGAAAGGTGATTGGAGTGATCTTTAAGAAGGAAAAAGGAAGAAGAAGGGTTTAACCTTCCATTAGAAGCAAAATCAGATTTTGTGGGAGGCTTCTAAGGTAAGAGATTTTCGAATTTTTTGATTAATTTGAGAGGGGTTTTGGTTGTTATAGCTTAGGAAAGGTATAGGTAAGGTTATGTAGGTTTTAATTCATGCTTTCCATTCCTTAGAATTTTCCAGCTTTGACATCTCTTGTTAATTAGGATTTTTGTGCTTTGATTAAGGTCAAGAGAGGCAATTGGAGTTAGAGGAAAGGCCAATTGACTAAGATTAAAGCAAAAGGGAATTAAGGTGAGTGATTTCTTAATAATTGAGTTAATAGGCATGTTAAAGTTTATCATAAATGCAAATTATTGCTTTCCAATGATTTACAAAGTTTGTATTAATTGTTTTTTGTGATGGTTTAAACTTGTATGAGATGTCTTTTGTATGTAAAGACATTGTGGAAATGTTTGTAAAATGGTTTGTTAAGTGAAAAGGATTAGAATATGTGATTTCGGCGATTATGTGAAAGTGAATGGTTGTAAGGGCCTTTTGTGGCTAAAATTTATGAATTGTGTGAATTATGTGATATGCGTGCTTTCTTTGGGTTTGTGGTGGTCCCTTAAGAGTTAGGTGCACCTGTCTAATTCATAGGCTTCTCCCGCCTTCCCGTTAGTGGCCTTGGAGCTCCTCACGGACTCCCATAAGTTTCACGGCTACACATGACCGCTTCGCAGGAATGTGTAGTACGTTCCATTTGGATCCACCCAAACCAACTTCTATGTGATTATGTGATATGTTTTGTCTATGGTGTTTTTGTATGTTTAGGTTGTTTTGTAACTATTGAGGGACATTTGAATATGATGAAGATGTCTTGAGAGCAAAGATGATTTTGGTAGAAATTCCTTTGAAAAGCATTGATAAAGAATTTTTTCATGCTTGTTCTTAATTATTAAGCTATTACTCATTGAGCCGTCGAGCTCGCCCCCATTTTTCCCCTCCACAGGCGTTGAGCGAGAAACTGAGTAAAGGCATCAGATCAAGGCATTACTCTTGTTTCTTTTGATTTTGGAAGATAGATTTTGAGTACCAAAGCTTTAGATGCATTTTAGCACAAAAGTTAGATGTTCATGTAACTTCTACTTTGTATTGTAACTTTTGGATACTTTAGTTGTATTAGGGCTAAAATGCCCTCTAAAGCTTTGTATTAACCAATGTTTTCATGGAAATGCAAGAAAATTGAGTTGTAAGCATTCTTGTATATATTGCTTTTAAATGTGTTGGTTTATGATTTGAAAATGATGAAATAGATAGGAGTGTGATGGCTGCCATTTTAAGTAAATTGATGGATTAGTTGGATTGGTGTGGAGTTGGGAGATTGAGGATGGTGGAGATTGAAGTGATTTTGTGTAGGTATTGGAGTTTGGATTGAAAATTGAAGAAGTTGGCTAGATGATGTTTTAGGGGAGGTGTTGTCAAATTTTTGTGAAAATTTGGCAGCAACTTTGTTTGTGTTTTTGACCCTCTTAGTGTTTGAATTGGATTAGGAGGTCTTCTTGAAGATTGTAGTTTAGGTTTTTATCTTTCCATTGATGTATAATATGTCATTTTTCGGCTTAGGAGTAAGGAGATATAAGAGTTGAAAGAAAACAGTTACTGTTTACCATACTGTTTGAACTGTTTTTGGGCAATATCTTTGGAAGGATTTTTCACCCCCTTAAGGCCTTCATTGCTTTTTACATCCTTTATAAAAGATGTATATTGTCTTTTCATCTTTCCATTGATGTATATTATGCAATTTTTAGAGTTAGGAGTAAGAAGTTATGAGGGTTGGAAGATTGCTGTTACTGTTCATTTGGTCAATTTTACTGTTCATGTGGTCATTTTCTAGGCAGACCTTTGAGTGAGTTTTTATCTCCTTTAATGGCTGAATTGATTTTTTCTTCCTTCATGAAAAATAATCTTTTTATCTTTCCATTGAGGTAAAGTTCAACATTTTTAGGCTTTTGTGCTAAAAGATATGATTTTTCAAACTTCTAGCTTTGCGTAGGACTTTGTCAAATTGGGCAGTAACTTCGACATAACTTTTGACCCCCTTAATGGCCGAATTAGTTTTTAAACCCTTCATGGAAGTTGTAGAGCTTCCTCTTACCTTTTTATTGATACTAAATTTGTGAACTTTGGAATTCGGAGTGAAGAGTTATACATTTTCGAAGTTTCAGCTGCCTTGTATCAAAGTTTATGTTATTTTCTGAGTTTCTATTTTTTTTTCTAAATCCAACCTCCTAATTCTTCCGTTTGACCTTCGATTTCTACGATTTTTGAAGCATTGATTTTTTAAGGAAATTTTCCTATTTTCTCCGCATAAATATAAAGTTTTTGATATTTTTTAGAAAGTTAAGGATTAAATCAAGGAGAGTCAATTGTGTGGAGATATTGCATATATTTTCGTATTTGGGCGATTTCATGATCTTTAGAGATCCGATTGAAGAGAATTTTTGTTTCTAATTAATCTAGAGACATGAAATTTCCTTTTAGCTTAGGAATTGGTTTTATTTGTGAGCCCTAAGTAGATCACTTTTATTGAGGAAGATTAAGGTGAATTCGTCAAGATCCGTTCGGGAGTAAGTGAACCTAGTTGATTTGAGTTTCTTCTGTGGTGAGGAATCCCTCCCTCGTGGATTACACGTCCAGGTGTCACGTAAGACGTCGGACACGTGTCTCACCAGGGTGGGGTTCCAACAAATTTAGTTTAGATGGTTGATTTTTATAGTCTTTTCTTAGGGGCGCCTTATTAGTTACAACTATTTGAGATGGTAATAATAAAATATTTTTAATGGCTTTGGTTATTGCGGAGGGCGACAATTACTGTTCTTAGAGTTGGTTCTTAAATATCTTAGGTCAATAACTAAATATCTAACCAATAATTGAACTTTTGTGAGTGGTCGACAAAGGATATGGACTGATTTTATATTGCTTTGATAAATTTAGGAAAATTATGATTATAATTACGACAATAATTCCTTGTTTTAGTTTATGGTATAGTATTTGATTGAATTCTTGAAGTACTTTTATATAGACTGTGAACATAGAAAGTGTACAAGTTAGATTTATGAAAATTGATCATATAAGTATAAAAGATACACTTATAAGCTAGTCTTTTAGACAACAATTAATCATACAACTAAGTACTAATATGAAGATTCGATGGAAAATATAAGAACCTTTTCAAAGAAGCATATACTAACTTTGATGCTATAGGAAAAGTTGACATTTGTGAAGGCATTTGTTAGTAGTAGAACAAAGTGTGAGATAGTCCATGACATCTCTAAGATTTTCAATGGGTACATCTACCAAGCCCACATAAAAGCATCATAAATATGATAGGAAACATTAGGATACATTTGGATAACCTTAATGACTCAAATATATAAGAAAATAGACAAATTACAAAATTTTTCCAATGATATTTGCCTACTAAATGACATAAAACTTGAGGCAATGTAACGGGATTGAGGCACTGTCTCATTGGTACAATGAAGATTTGATGTTTGGTGTATCTTATTTTGGTGAGAATTTTTTTATTTAGTTGCAAAGATATGTCAATGATAAGATCTCATCTTGCTATAATATTTGATATTATCTCCTTTGTTTTGGATTTATTTTGATGCTTAAATATGGAAATTAATGTTTTTTTTAGGAGATGAAAAGTGGATATTACATCAAACTGGGACTCTATTGATGATAATGACAAATTTTGGATAAAGTGAAAAGATTGTTGCAGTGGATAAGGCTGATCACTTGAAGAGTTGGAGTTTGTCTAGGAAACTTCTTTTTATCCCTATCATGTAGGAGTTGGAATTTAAATTTGTTTTAGATAGACATCTTTACAAATTAGGGTTAGATTATGATTAGAATAGGAAACCCTATCACAAAAAAAAAAGTTCTCTCTTTTTACGTTTTTAGCAATTCTTAGTCTTTCTTCTATTTTTGTTAATGGAGCGAAAACCATGTGTGGCTAAACTCATCTTTCTGATTCAAGGGGATTCAATACTTTGATTATAACTATGTGGGGTTTTATTCAATACTCTGATTGTTTTGATTTCTCATATTTCATGAATGATTGATATTCGATTAATTTGATAATTTAATTTAATATTGGTTATTCTATCGCTATCTAAGAATTTAATGATCCATAATTGTCATGAAGGATTGGTACAAGTAGCAAATAGGTTATTTTTTAATTTTCATATTTAACTTATGATAAACAAGAAAACTAAATTAAATAGTTGTAGCTATCTCGATTATTTAATTTAGGGTTTAGTCTTTTTCACGGAGCTTATTTCTATCATTTATTTGATATAGATTGCTATCACACCTAGTCAATAAATGATAAAATTTGGTTTAGATGTTAAGTTTGAACTAATTAATTTGAGACTTATTACAGCTATCTCAATATGTTTCTAACTAACTGCTTAAATCGTGAAAGTATTCTTTTTAGACCAATGATCAATGTTACAATTAGATGAGATCTTTCCCTTGAATCATAGTTTAATAATTTTGACTTTCTCATATTTAAATTTAGTTGATTTAATTTGTTTTTGTATTATTTTTAGTTAATTAGTTTCCTAATTAAACCCCCACTTTTAGTTTATTACTTGAAATTAAGAAGCTAGTGTTTAGTTTTCTAGGGATTTGACCTGGTTCCACGACTACTACAAAAGTTTGGAGAATCGGTATTATTTTAGGAGCTTCGACAACCCGACCAAAATTTGGCGCCATTTTCGAGGAACTATTTCAAGTTTCTTGGTTTTTTTGCATTTTTATTTTTATAGTTATTGTTGATATCTTGTCTTATATGATTCGTGCTTCTTATACAGGTAAATTGCAATACAATCCAGAAATTAAGAAGACAACAAGTTGGTTGAGAAAAGAGACTAAGCAATGAAAGTCGTTCACCTCCAAACATGAAAGTTGAAGTAGATCTAACAATTAATGAAGAATCTAATCTTCAAGAAGCAAACAAAAAGATGGCAAATCTTAACCCTAGAACGTAAAGGGAGTTAGCGACACTGAATTTGAATCAACAACCTTTATGCCTTCAATTTCTTGATGTTGAGGTAGATTTCAAATTGAAATCTGGTTTGGTTCACTTATTGCCTATTTTTCGTGGTCTTGCAGGTGAAGATTTGCATAAACACTTGAAAGAATTTCATGTTGTTTGCTCTGAAATGAAGCCATAAGGGATGAAAGATAAGGAAAAAGATTGGCTATATTATTTTCCCCCTGGCTTAGTAATAACATGGAACGAGATGAAAATAATGTTTTTGGAGAAGTTATTTCCTGGATCAAGAGCGTCAAATTTTGGAGAATCTGTATTATTTTGGGGGCTTCTATAACCCGACTAGTCAACATAGGTTATGGTCACTAACAAGAATTCTTTGCAAGAATGAAGTGGCTTGTATTAACTTTCAAAGATAAAATGTTGGTGAAAAATATGAGTTGCTTGTACAAGAAAAAGCACTTCTTAAGAAGTTATCATTGTTCAATGGAGCCAATTAGTGGCTTGAAATTATGGGCTGAAGTTCCAAATCTTACATCCCTCTAATTACAAAGAAAATGCCAATTAAGCTAAAAAAGAGCAAGAAAAAACGATTAAAATTAAGAGCTAATGAATCCTAACAAATTAAGCAAGAAAGGTATTTCAATTAGATTATAATATTATTGGGAAATTAGTCACAACAAAAAAGATGCAAAAGTTAGACTAACCTTCATTGAAACTATCTTTATTAATGTAATTAAAACTTCTGTTAACTTTCATTTTGTCATTATATGTTACTAGGTAATTGAGTTTCTACTATATTGTTATGTTATTTGTAGAGAAAAAGAGGTTAACCCAGCATATTACAAAATCCAACTATTTGAAAGTACTAATATTGGAATTCGTTCATTACAACCTACATAAAGGAGAGGAAGGCCAAAGAAAGCAACATAATAATTTTCAAATACGAATCCAATTCTAGTTAAAAGAGAGTAAAGGAATTGTAAGCAATTATTTCTATATGATTTAATTTATAACAAAAATATATCTATCATATATAACCCTAAAAATTAATGAATTGTCTTTTTAGGATATGAAGAGTTATTTGGATAAGTTAGTGAAATGACTTATTTATATGTATATACCATTTTATTGAGATTTTTCTTTTCAATACTTATATGATTTTTTATTTGTGGCAATTTGTAAGTGCATGTTTCACTTCTATTATAAATTTATTTTGGTTTTATTAATAAATGATTAGAAGAAATAAAGAATTTGAGTGTTAAAATCATAATACTACAACAACTCACGCTCCCATTTTATCAAATTCTATTGCACCTCATCATTGTCAACTCTAATACATCAAGACCAATAGCAACTTAAGCATCTCATCCTTTAAATAAAATTGCAACTTAATCATCATAACATTGTAATCCATCAACAACATTAAGTCCAAAATGAAGGATAAAGATGAGGGCAATCAAAAACCAACTATTACTAGTAAGATGTTACGTTGCAACTGACTCTAGTTGTTTAAATTTTATATTGGTCTTTTGTTAGTTAATTAAAATTATGTTAATATTTTCCATGCATTTATGGCCTTCTAATGGTAATGACTACAACAACCCTTATTGTCATGATCCTAACCTTGGATCATGACCGACACCAAAGGAGCAGTAAACTCAAGGTTTACTGGACCCTTAGCAAGCCTTAAATACCGTCAAACCCCTATATCTATAATAAAGATAAAATTTCAAATGATCAAACTAATAATTGTAATAATCCAATATTTCTAACAATATACAATCTTTAATTTACTACAACATTGAGATAGTTAATACAAGGGAAAATCTAACACATTCCAGACTACTACAACTTTAGAGTCAAAGGTCACTAATAAATATACATCAAATCGCTAGAGAGGAAGAAGATCGATGAGATACCCTATTGAAAGAGTTATAAAAGGAAGATCTTGAAAAATAGTTGAGGGGAGTCAGACCTCGCTGAGTGAATTAATACTATAGTTATGTTATGCATTCTTAAGGATTTCAAATTATACATATATATTTATAATGTATTATATCCATAAATGAAATTTCATAACATAATGATTGTATTTATAAACATGCATGCATTTCCCATATCAATATCATGTCACATAATCATCATAATCACAAATCACAAATAATAGTAAAGGACTAACAACTGCCCCTATAACATACCTCTTACTCACATATTATAGTCATAGGGGCTCTCTTGTTCCACATCGGTCACTTGGTCTAATGTAGTGGACTGTCATTCGAGAGCCACACTCAACCAAACCACCACAGCCTCACAATGAGATGATCGTCATTTGAGAGCAAGCTCGACTGAACCGCCACAATTATGCCACCTCTCATGTACCATATATCGGTTGGTGTCCGAGAGTAAGCTCAACTGAACCGCTTCAGTCGTGTCATATCTCAGTCAATAGACCCAATACTAACCCAAATCTATACCCAAATAATGACTCACTGTGTGCATAACCTAGTGACACCCACTAGGTAACTCATACTATAACAATCCTCCAGATCATCACATATCAAAACAAGCACAACATTTCACAACAAAATACATATACATGTTTCAATCCATATGTATGAATGTCATGTGCGCATATGATAATGATGGTGATTTTCATGATGAATATGAGAATGAATTCTAATGCATGTTCATAATCATGGATATTAACTCACAGGTAAAATACACTCCTTTGCGCCGCACCTAGTTTCTCGAAGTGAAGGGTTATGCTCCTGATTGATCTATAGAAAGAAAAGTAGGAATGATTATTATAATTTAAAACCTAAACCAATTTTAGGCACCCCAAGAATAAGACCAGGACTTAATATTAAGGAGCTCTATTTTCTATTAAAAATGACGATGTCATGTTTTACGAAGAACCTACTGAAAATTCGGCAGAGTTTTCCCTATAAAACGGACATCCCCCCTTTTGAAAGAAGGGTCGTTCCTATAATGAAAGACACTTCAATAACCACCAGTAATCACAGCTCAATTTGAGCCTCCACACTATATGTCCATACCCAATTGAGTCTATATTTACATCGCAAAAATTTATAATAAAATCCAATCATAATTCAAGTATACCAACTTCTAACTCATACATCCTCATTTATACTCAATACATCAAGATATTCTTAATTCTAATAAAAAACACCTCAATTTAATCAATTTCATGCATTTATATAAGAACATAACCCTTTTTAAAATTTTTATCTCACAAACTACGAAGAATTTCTATACGTTTCTTTAATGAAAATTGATCTACATAATATTTGGGAATTTTAAAATTATTTCCAACCATTTCTGAGTAGGTCAAAAAATTACCACCGTCACTAGAGCTTGGGGTACACACGCAGATGCCGGAGGGAAGGTGACCTTCATCACCCACCTAGAAATGACAAGCTCACCTCCAGAAATCCAATGGCATTGGTCTCGTGTTGAAACTCCTCCTGGTTTGTGAGAATTGAAGGTCTAAAGCTTAAAGTTGGCCTATTTACATTCACCAACAAAACGGGCCAATTGATGTCCGGTTTCCCTCCTTTCCTATGTTTAAACGGCCGTTGGACATGATGGTGGTGTTAGTTTCACCAAAAAATGACTAAAAATAGGAGATTTGTTACTTAACTAAATGAATCGAAACTTTCAGTTGTGATTCCTCCAAATCTGGGTCGTTATCATTTTTGAAGAAACAAGTTTACGAGTTTTGTATAACATCCTGAGAGCTTTCTGTAGAGCCCTATATCATCAAAAATGGTGCCCAAACGGTGAAGGTATGAGTGTCGAAAGTTGGGAGTGAATAGTAACCTATAAGGAAAAGAATTTAAGAGAGAAATGAACTTAAGCTTTCTTAAGCTCAACTTATACTTTTGTAGACTCTTCTCCTTATTGGTCCATTATGTGTAATTTAACAAAAATTTGGATCATTACACATATTTAGATTTTATATGACTACCAAATGTTTTACAATTTAGACTATCATAATATAGATTTTATTTAACTTATCCACATGTTAGTAATTCATGACTTGAAGTAAGTAGATGTTAAATGTTTATGGTCATATTAAATTCTCAAATAATACTTGGTTCCTCAATAATTTCCATGTATCTCCCAATAAGTTAATGTATATATGGTTAGTGTGACACGACATTTGTTATCTTCTACTTAAAAAAATATAATGCTATAGATGTACATGTTAAAATAAATAACTTAACTTGCTTATTTCATCCAAGTAATTATAGTAAGTTCAACTTGTTAGGAAAATAATGTAGCAGTAGTTGTTGTTTATAACTTACTGCATATGATGGGTTGTGATGATATTTTAGTTAGTTTATTATTTGTATTTATAGTTAACTAGCTTATAAGGATCTTTTCTCTGTCTTGTTCTTCATTTTCGTCATTGTATATTTTACTTATTGAGTAATATGAAATTTTCATGATTGAAATGTAATAGTGGGAATTTTTTCTGATTTGCTCTTATTTTCCTTTTTACTTGCCAAAGTTGGATAGGAATCCTTTTTCTTTTTAATACTTTCTAGAAGAGATTATTATATCATATCTATTAGGTGTTAGAAATTTATAGATCGAATGATTTTTGCGTACCTATATCCATGATTGTTTTGTTTTGTAAGATGTTGATTTATTCCCTTTCTGCTTACTTTCTTTAATGTGGTTCTTCAGTGGTTCAGAATAATTGAGATTCCTATACATAAGTTTTTGTTTCTAAAACTTATATACTCAATCACCAACCATTAGTTCACCAACCATCATGATGGTTCATTGTTGGAAGAGAAAGGGAAAGGTTCTTTGACCCATTTGAGATCCATTCTTTAATACCCAATAACCATTATCTTGGATGCTTTTGATATGGCTCAAATCTATAAGTCACATGGGACATTAAATAGTCTAACAATCTCCCACTTGGCCCATATTACGACTTGGTGATCCAACAACTTTAAGTGCACACAATACATGGAATCGATCAAGTCATCCTTAATGGAATTAAGATGATGGGATCATGGCGATCACAAGTTATATAACCTGATTCCTTCCATGTATCACAGAATCAACTCAAGTCAACAACCTTTAAGTGGGTCATTCAGTAATTGTTATCTCACAAATAATAATTATTGTATACAACATAATATGGATAACCAGTAAGTGAGCAAAAACATATGAGTGTAATTGAATTCACAAGTGTCATAACAATTAGAGCAAGACAATGATATGTATATATACATGTTAGACTTCTATGCTAACAAGGACTTATCCATAAGGCCCATCCGTTCAACATGACCAATAAATGTTTTGGGTGGTAAGCTTTCAGTTAACGGATCCGCTATGATGAGATCAGTACCAATATGCTCAATCGAAACATTATGTTTTTGCACTTCTTCTTTCACAGACAAATACTTCAATTCCATATGTTTCGCACCCTTTGAATATTTTTCATTCTTCGAGAAGAAAACGACTGCAGAATTATCACAATAAATTCTTAGCGGTCTGGTAATACTATCGACAAGATCAAGACCTAAGATAAAGTTCCGCAACCACAATCTATGAATCGTGGCCTCGAAGCATGCCATAAATTCATCCTCTATAGTTGAAGTAGCAATGACAGACTGCTTTCCACGAAACTTCTCCTTCTGCTAATAGGAACATGTAATCGAATGTAGATTTCCATGAGTCTACACAACCGGCATAGTCTGAATCCGAGTAACTTATCACTTCGAGATGGGTTGATTTTATATATGTGATCATATAGTCCTTAGAGCCTTGTAAGTATCTAAAGACTTTCTTTGCAGCTTTCCAGTGGTCCAGTCCAGGATTACTTTGATATCGTCCTAGCATTCCAACAGAAAAACTAATATCTGGCCTAGTGCATATTTGATCATACATTAAGCTCCCAACTACTGATGCATAAGGAATAGACTCCATGTTCTTACATTCCAAATCGTTTCGTGGACATTGCATTAGAATAAATTTGTCCCCTTTCTGAATTGGAACTATCCCTGCAGAGCATTTTTCCATTTGAAATCTTTCTAATACTTTCTCGATATAGCCTTTCTGAGACAATCCTAACAATCCTTGCGATCTATCCCGGAATATTTCTATTCCTATCACATAGGATGCTTCACCCATATCTTTCATTTCTAAATTATTAGAAAGAAAATTATTTACATCATGTAACAAAGCAACATTATTCGCAGTAAGAAGAATATCGTCAACATATGGGACTAATATAATGAACTTGCTCCCACTAACCTTCATATAGATACACTGATCAATAGTATTTTTTACAAAACCATAGGACGTAATGATATCATTAAACTTAAGATACCATTGTCGGGAAGCTTGCTTCAGTCCATATATTGAATTCTTTAATTTAAACACTAATAGTTCCTTTCCTGTGGTCACGAAACCTTCCAGTTGATCCATATAAACTTCTTCTTCCAAGTCACCATTTAGAAAGGCGGTCTTTACGTCCATTTGGTGAAGCTTTAAATCATAATGAGCCACAAGTGCCAAAATAATTCTTAAGGAGTCCTTCTTTGAAACTAGAGAGAAGGTCTCTTTATAGTCAATACCATCCTTTTGAGTGTAACCTTTGGCAACAAGTCTGGCTTTATACCTTTCAATGTTGCCTTGTGAGTCACGTTTGGTCTTAAAGATGCATTTACAACCCACTTTCTTTGCACCTTCCGACAACTTAACTAATTCCCAGACTTTGTTGACATCCATCGATTTTAACTCTTCCTTTATAGCATTGAATCATTTTTCAGAATTGTTACATTCCATGTCTTGTTTGAACGAGAGTGGATCCTTATCAATGCTCAAGTCACATTCATGTTCAAGTGAGTAAATTTCATAGTCACTTGAAATAGCTAGTCTTCTTTGCCTTACAGACCTTCGTAATGCTACTTCTTGTGGCATCACTTGATCATTTGGAACTTGAACATCATTAGCTGGTTCTTCATTAATATGTTCAATTTGTGGAATTAGAACATTAATTTGATGTTCCGGTATGTTGCGTATCCGTGATGCAACAAGAGGAATAACAACCGGTGGAATCACGTCAGATGTGGTAGTGTCTACTCGTCTTGGAGTAGTTTCTACTCGATTCTCGTGAATATCCATTTTTCATTGTTCTCCACTCTAACTATTGTAACCATTCTCAATGAACCTAGCATTACCAGACTCATCTATTCTTGTATTATGGTTAGGACAATAAAATCTATATCCCTTTGACTTTTTAGGATAGCCGATGAAATAACCACTAACGATTCTCTCATCAAGCTTCTTTTCATGTGGATTATACAACCTTACTTCTGCCAGACAACCCCAAATATGAAGGTGTCACAAACTAGGTTTTCTTCCTATCCACAGTTCATAAGGTGTCTTAGGAACTGCCTTATTAGGAATCTTATTTAGCAGATAAGCAGCGGTCTTTAATGCATGCATCCACAATGATAAAGGTATAGTACTATTACTTAACATGCTCCTAACCATTTCCATAAGAGTATGATTCTGCCTTTCAGCTACACCATTTTGTTGTGGTGTACCAGGCATTGTGTATTGCGCACATATGCCGCGAATAGCAAGAAACTTTACAAATGGACCTGGACATTGTTCACTTTCATCAAAATTTTCATAATATTCACCTCCTCTGTCAGACCTCACTATCTTTACTTTTCTATCTAACTGCCTTTCTATCTCATTATTGAACACCTCTAGGATGTCCACAGACTGAGATTTCTCATGTAGCAAATAAATATATCCATATCGTAAGAAGTCATCAATAAAGGTAATGAAATATTTTTCGTTGCCCCAAGAAGGAACGTCGAAAGGACCATAGATGTCACTGTGTATTAATTCTAGTAATGCGCTACTTCTTATGGCTGGATGCTTTGATATATGTTTGGTTTGCTTGCCTTTAATACAATCCACACATATATCCCAGTCAAAAAAATCCAATAGAGGTAAGATTTCATTTTTCACTAACCTCTATACCCTTTCTTTGGATATATGACCTAATCTTTTATGCCACAAAAAG
>JAOSBM010000206.1:28538203-28548567 GCA_027568955.1 Erythroxylum tenue
AATTATGTTTTTTCACAATTCTACAATTTAGTGAATATACAAACCAAGTGTTGGGAAGAATTTTTTATTCATATTTTTATTTATTACTTTCTCACTTAATTTAGTTTCAGCTCCAATGATGGGAAAATGAAGAGAAAAAGAGGTAAGAAGGGTTATTTAGAGACCAGAGTGGAGCTCACCAACCACAAGAGCGAGAAAATGTAGTATATCCACCAAAGCAACACCACCTATTACACTTCAATGCTAGAGCCCACTAGGAGCAATACCAGAGGCCTAAGGAGCGGAGATTTCGAACTAACAGGTGTATCGATTGGGAGGTATTAGAGTAGGTCATCCTGGTTGAGTAGGTTCAAAATTTGATCACTATTGGAGCGCCTTTTGGTTTCTTCAAGAATGTAGAGCCCTTATACAGGGAGCTTACACTCAAGGCGCTCTTCATATTCTTTATAGAACAGGGTCAATGATTAGGATCAACCAAGTATGATTTAGTTTAAGATGTTGAGGGAGATGATTAAGATGAGCTGCACAAAATTTTTCGTGATAATGGGTCTTTATGACTAAGAGTTCATAGGGACACAAGGGCGCACGGCCTTTTAGATAAAATTTTTGTACGAAATATGGCCTTATGACATCAAGCGCACCATCAACAAGGAGGATGAGTATAACCCTGATAAATCCAAAGCATCCACCCTTCAACACCCTGCACTTCTATACATTCATAAGATTCTAAGTCATACACTAACTGGGTGGATTTACATCTTCTGAATCGTCAGAAACTATTCTTCTATTTGTGGATTAAGAGCGAGAGGATGTTGATTCACCTAGGGCATGCTTTAACTCAATTCTTCAAGCGTTAGAGTGAAGAGAAGAAGATAAGAACTATCTGTGTCAGGCCATTTGTGACGTGGTTAACAAGAAGGATGGGAGTCTTCAAGAGGCTCTCACTAATGAGGCAGCTTGGTACCATAGTCACCTTTAATTTGGACATCATAATGAATATACACATATGCAAGAGGCGTGGACTAATAAGAGATATTTATCGACTGATTGGGCTTCAAAATGAGCAGGTAACTTCGAGAGTAGATGGGGATCGCCTTAATATAGTGAGGCATCCACCAAGATAGGGATCACTATCCCAGATAAGTGGAGCAGCACAAGAGGAAGTTATTGCATAATTGCTTGGGGGACCGACACCATCTGGACACTAGGACCAGCTAAAGATAACTTAATTGGAGAATCATATGAGGAAGATCTTCGAATTCCAGCGCACTATCCAAGTACACCAGTTGGCATTGACAGAGTGAACAAAGAGATTAGAGGCCTATGGTAGATGGATGGAAGAGGTTTTAGTGCAGATGGCAGGACATCTTGGGATATCCATTCCACCTCCACAATCTAAAGCAGCTGCATCATCTTCGACTTTGTAGCAGTATGAGACTCCAAAACTAGAGGATCCTTTGACCATGAACATACCAAACTCACAGAGAGATTGACTGATACAGAGAGTCTGGATGCTATATTTGGGTTTTTCTTTTCTTTCTTTTATTATTTGTGTATTTTCTTATTTTATTTTATTTTATATGAATATTAGTAGTGTAATTTTATTTTATGTTATTTTTATTTTCATGTTCTTTATTTTTATTTTTATTTTCTTTTATCTTTTTTTTTAATATTTTGCAAGGTGGATTGTACAAAATATCATATAGACTCTTCACCAAGTTTAGAACTATGTAAATCTTATTATTCAAGAAAGTACCAATTCATACCTTTCTCATTTTTTATGTTTTCTAGATTTTTTATTTATCTGTGCTTCTATTGTACACATTGGGGACAATGCACAATTTTAAGTGCGAGGAAGTGGTTTCAAATATCTCCAGTTTTTTGTAATCTTTTTTATTAATTCTTATTAATTGACATCCCAATTTAGTTAAAATCAGTCCAAACTACTTTAGGTTATTATTGATTATTGAATTGAATTAGTATACAAAAGGATGAAAGTTAGAATAAACTTGCTTTTATAAGTCATACTTTTAGTAATCATTGAGATAATTATTTTGAAAGAAAATTGCTTACCATTTACACACACGAAGCAATTTTGTGAGATTTTGAGCCTAAGAGCAAATACATCACTATTTTTAACTCTTTTATACTTTCATATATTTTATCAATCATATATATATAGTTGGATGAATCTAAAACTTGCTTTTATTATCTATATTAAGACCAAATTGTTAAATTAAAAGCATTGAAATGATAAAGGCATTTAGATTAAACCATTTGTTTTAGCCTATTTCCTTGATTATTACCTATCATATTTTATCCCTTAGAAGTAACTATTTTTTAGACTTAGCCTTTTCGCTGATTATAACCACATTAATAGCCTTTACATTATTTTTTTAAAGCCTTTTCAATATTTTTGTACCATGAAGGATTTATATTTACTTGATTACTTGAAACTTGGATTATATTGAAGAACTTTTTTTGGAAAGGTCCAATATTCATTTAATTGTTGGTACATAGTGAATGCTTAAAATAATAAAAAAATATGTTGCAAGCATAAAGAAAAAGTGTTAAAGTTATTATACTAATGGAAATATGGTGCGAAGGACCTATACTGTAAAGAACTAAGTTTCATGTAATTTTATTTATATAAATTTCCTTAATTCTTATCACCCTTTTTATTATCCCTATCATAACTTTTCCTAAGCCTTATTTAAAAACCTATAAGAAAACCTTTTGGTTTTTGTTTCTAGTTTAGTTATCAGTGGTGGAGATTTGATTTTATTACAAGCTTATAGTTAAGAATCTGCCTATGTATTGATTTGAGAATTCTTGCACTTTCCAGCTAAACACTTTGAGTGTATTGAGTGAATCTTAGGTGAGGGTTTGAAAATTTGTTCTTTTGATTTCAAAAAGATTATCTATGTGATTGTTTCTGATATTGACTAATCAAAGGTTGGTTCTAAGATGATTTAAATCTAATTGAATGTTAATTTGATTAATATGATATAATGATTTAGGGTATGGATGGATAGGTTGAGGTTAATAAGGGATGAATGTTTGCAAGTTTTATGATTTGGATTATGATTTTCTTAAGGACAAGAAAAATCTTAACTGTGGGGATGTTTGATAAACTATTAATTGATTATATTCATATACCCATATTTAGATTGTTTTGCTTGTTATTTGAGATTTTATAGTATTTTTGGTGCTTATTTTGCTTTAAGTGTGTTTGTAGGTAATAAATGCCTTCATAGAGCAAAAGAAGAAGAATTCGGGTGAAATTGAGGCATAAAACAACATATTTGAAGCCACTTTAGAGATATACGATCCTATATAAAGACCTTTTAAGCCATTGTAAATGTGGAAGCTTTGAAGATGATGTTTATACCCATGTGAAGCTACACCCTTATGTATGTTGACATATACGACAGTGTATATGGCTCGTGTAATCTTTTACAACTGTGTAAAGTCGCAATTTATAGGGTATTTTGACATATGCAATCACCTACATAATTGTGTAAGTGACCATGTATATTCTAGAAACCTTAATTTTTACTATAAAAGGAAGTTATAAAGGCTAGAGCCAAAAGGAAGTGATTTTAGAGTCAAGTTAGACACCAAAAAAGGAAAGAAGAAGCAATTTTGAACAAAGAACAAGGAAAATGCGATGATTATATCATGAGATTTGATAGAAAGCAACCTTTGATCCAAATTTCAAGAAGATTTCATTTGAGATAAAAGGGTATACAAATTATGGATTCTTTTATTTCCTTTTCTTCCTCTGAATATTTGACGCTGGATTTGTTTTCTATGTTTAGGAACTAATTTGTTTAGTCCCTAAGTATCATGAACCTTATGTTGGGATGAATACTATGACATATTCTTTAATTTAATGCAATTTTATTAATTGATTTATTATGATTCAATTATTTGTTTATATTCTTGAACTAATATGTTCAAGATATTAGTCCATATTTGGTTTTATAAGTTTGACATTGAGAAATCCTTTCATTTGAATAGAACTTCCATAGTTGGAATTAGTTGCATGTAAACCTAGAGATAGGTCGACAAAAATACTTTAGATTAGAGTCAATCCTAATAGCGAGATTCAAGAATCTAGTGATGCAATCTTAGAGGTTTTAACTAGAAAGAGCTAATCATCTGAGGGTTAGTTATTACCAGTATTAATATAAGATATGAATTTCCACAGTCTAATAATCAATAATTTAATTGCATGATAAATGGTTAGTGTTTGAGATAACTTATGGGGATTCATTATCTAAGTACTGTTTATTTGATAACATTTAATCACAATGCTTTCTTCATCCTAGTTCATTATTATGTTAAACTTTAGTTTAGTATGTTTAGTTTAATTTTCAATTAAATTCACAACCTGATTTGGTGGTTATATAATAAAAAAGGTTAATATTAGTATTTACAGTCCTTGTGAGATTGACCTGTATTGGCTAGTGCTAGCTACAACTACACTGTGTACTTTAGGTTAAAACTTATAATAGTATAAACACACAATTAAGCAATCATTATTCTTACCATTCTAAAGGTTAGAAATTTTAATATAAAGAGGGAGGATCTAGAATTGTGGAGTTAGAAACAAATAAGTTTTTGGAACATGATGTATGTGATAAGGTTAATCTTTCTCATATATCAAATAATAGTAGAGTTAATACAACTATTATTTCATATTCATTACCCATTTAATTAGGATTAATAGATCTTGGATTTAGTGACATTTTAGTACAAGAACATTAACCAATACATAAATAAAATATGGTTCATATGGCACAAGATCTTCCCTAACCAATTTAATTGAGAAAATATATTAGGATGAGGAGACCTATGATCTAATTACATATTCTATTAGGTGAGAATGATTATGATATCATTCATGCTATATATTAATTTACTTTTTTAGATGTTGTTTCTGATCTTTATGAAGAGTTATATGGGATGCAATAAGGGATGAAATGCAAGCTTTGAGGCATAATCAGTACTAAAGCTTATAGATTTACTTGATAATAACAACTGTTTTAAAAATCGGCCAGAATATTAAATCGATCAAATGAAAAGTTTAAGGTTTAAAGGTTCAACCAGTATTAAACTGTTATAAAACCAGTATATAATAAATAAGAAGTAAAAATAAAAATTTTTATTGAAATAAAAAATACACTATATTATAATATAATTAAAAACTAATAAATAAATCTGATTCTAATATAAAACTTAAAATAACAATAAAAATCAAAATTGTATTTATGAAGGATTGAATTATATTATAATGACCTAGAAATTTGTATTATAATTAAAGAAAAAAGTATAATTTAAGATTGTGATCCTAAAAAGGCCAATTAAACTTGATCCCAAATCCTAATTTCTGATGATTTAATTTAATTAATCAAAATAATATAATATTTTTTTAATGAAATAAAACATTCATACTATCACATACTAATTATTATTTTGAAAAATAAAATATTAAACTTCATCCCAAATTTTAATTTTTAATTATTCAATTTAATTAATTAAAATAATATAATTTTGTTCGATTAATAAAATAAAACATTTATATTTTTGTTGATTTTCAAAACTAATTACTTGTTTTACGCTAAAAACTAAAAGTATACGGGTCGTTACTTGTAGTAAAAAGCATATATCGTTCTACAGAGATTTTGTTTAGGCACCGCTTAATTCAGGTCGTGCTTTGTTTAAGAATCAAATTTGAATAATAATTGAAAATAAACTAAATCAAAACAAACTAGCAACAATCGAATAATGTAACGATGGAAATCCGTTAAGAGAATCAATCAAGTTATGGGAGAGGGGATTTTACCTATCAGCAATGCTAATCTAGCCTTTTATGTGTTTATGGGGTGTCACTTTTAGACGATCATAGGGTTGATTACTCTCTCTCGAGTTATAATCATTCCCTTAATTGTAAACCTAATCAAATTATGGACTTATAATATCTCAATTCACAAATTACCCACAATTCTAATTAGTTCTAAAACTCACTAACAAATGATCGACTCTCGCACGAGATCTCTCTTCATAAAATTACTGACTAGATTGATTAAGTGGTCAATTAGATCACCTAACTCTTGTTAGTCCAATCTAATCATTTTTTATCCGGTTCACCCTCTCGGTTTATTACCGAAATATGCAAAGACATCAATCAATCACAACACCCAACCTCAAGTAAACACAAATCAACTAGATTAACATTAAAGATAAGCAAAATCCCAAAGGAAAAGTTAGAACATCATGAATAACTCAAAATTCATATCCAGACAACCCATCTCAATCTTATACATTAAATGAATAAAAAGGTAACTGAGGAGGAAATGAAACTCAGATTGGATGGTTCGGGAGAGTAGCGACGTTAGGAGATCACTTATCCGAGAAGCTTCAGCGTTGGAACCCTCTTCTTCTTCTTCTCTCTCTCTTCTTTCTCTCTTTCTTTTGGGTTTCGAAATGTAGGCTCTTCTCTAGGGTTCCATCATTATCCTTTATAGTCTTTTCTAATTAAGGCAACTCTAGTGTCTTTTCAGGGTTCGAAATGTCCCTCGAAAACTCAAATCTGAAAGTGACTCTGTGTTTGTCTGCACGCAGGCCATGATCGTGGCCCTTGGTGCATTATCGTGGTCGGTTTACCTCCTCTTTGTCACGATCGTAGAAGATTCCCCACGATCGTGGCCCTATGCTTGAGCTTTTGTCACAATCGTGGCATATTTGCCACGATCATGCCCTAATGTTGGTGCTTCTGTCACGATCATGGCCATGTGTTTTGGCCTAGTTCTCTTCTGAAACTCTTCCGAATGCCCTAAAACATTAACAAACTCATCACAACACCTCATATATATATATATATATATATATATATATATAATTGAAGCTCAAAAATATGTTCTTACCCAAAGAACACTTAAAACACAAATGTTTATAAACTAATACAAATCTTAAGCTAAGCACACACTAAAAAATCAACTTAACCACTAAACACATATCAAATTACCTATAAAAATACAATGCAATCTACATATATCAACATCCCTACACTTAAACTTTTGCTATCAAATACATCCAGTAAAATTCTATCACTTGATTTTTATAAATATTAAAGCATGCAATCCCTTAAACTTTGGCCAACTCAAGTGTCAAGCTACTACACACATCATGACTAAGTTTCATTAATGCACGTAAGCAAACTCAACCCATGAAACCATCACTCAAAGATAAGTATAAATTCAAAATGGACCTTCTTTATGGATTTCACTCATTTCTCTCAATTTTTTGATGGTTAGTGTTTCGCTCAAACTTTCTATAGGAAACCACACTATCATAGGATTGCTAATACACCAATTCTTCTCCACAATGATTACATGCTAGGATAGATCAAAAGGGCTTTGTTTCAGGTTGTAATGTGGCTAGCATGCTTTAAGGGTTTATCATAAGCATTTATAAACTACTAAGTGTACCAAAGGATGACAAAGATAAACTTCTAAGATATGTAAATAGATAAGACTACTTCTTCGCACTAATTGTAGCTACTACATGTTATTCCTTTTTCTTTTCTTTGATTTTGTTCTTTTTTCTTTTCTTTTTTTTGTAAAAAAGAAACAATGAATAGAAAACAGAAACTATATGAAATGTTCTCTTAACTTGTGATTCCACACTAAAGTATCACTTAGCACTCTTTTAACTTGTGATTGGGTAAGCCAATGGGGTTTGTGGGTTTTAAAATTAGGTGATTTCAAGAAACAAAAGTTAAAGGTTAATGGGGTTAGCAAGGGATAATAAAATGGTAAGTCATTTAAGCCAAAGGTTAAAGCAAGAAGGCCTTAATCATTTCTATCTAGCATGCATCCAGTAGATTTAAACCGATTCAAAGTAAGTTCTGAAGGTAATTACGTAAGGAAACATCACACAAACAAGGAAATGAAATGACTATAGAATGGACTCATAAACGCTCAATTCATCATATAGGCTCAAATGAAAATCCATTATGCTTCTATACATTACCTCATTTTTCAAGTGTTAGGTGAGGCCAATTACTGTCATCACTCTACATGGTTCACTCTCCACTCAAGTAGCTAATTTGAATTAATGCATGCATTTAATATTATTCCAACTAGCATGATAGAATTTCATAGCAAAACATTCATCACAAAGATTCAAATGTACAGGAAATGAAAAACCTAATACTAACAACCTAACATGCATCCTAAATGACATGTAAAAATGCAAATATAAATGCAATAACTACCTCCCAACACTTAAACAAAACATTGTCCTCAATGTGTAAAAGAGAACATTCAAAATCAACAAAAAAATACCATGAAAAATAAAACACAAAACACAAAAAAGGATAATAGAAGAGATTAAGGGCAAGATGGGCTTATGGTGTTAGTGTCGATAGAATTGGCACGTTTTTCCTCTCATCCTTTGGTCCTCCAACAAGCTATGATGCACAATAAATCTTCAAGTAACCTCAAAACGTATCATTGGGGACCTAAACAACAAGATAATGAACTCCGAAACCAGTTAAACCAAACTAGCTATTATCAAATCAAAACAACACCTCAACAAAAAAAAAAAAGAAAGACAAACATGCTAAGTTAAGGTCATTAGCTTGACCATTACATATGAAGTCATAAAAGAGTAAGTGAAAAGAAAGAGAGTACTTCCCTTTCTTGTGAGAATGGCCCTCTAAAGTAAAGCTTGCATCTATGCCCATTAACCTTAAAAATTTCACCCTTTTCATTTTCTAACTCCAAAGCTCTATGAGGAAACACTTGAATAACCCTGAATGGGCCACTCCATCTTGACTTAAGCTTTCCGAAAAATAACCAAAGTCGTGAATTAAATAAAAGAACTGAGTCGCAACTCTTGAATTCCTTCTTCTTCATGTGGCCATATGCCACTTCTTAGCCTTTTCTTTGTATAACTTGGTATTTTCATAAGCATCATATCTTAGCTCTTCCAATTCATCAAGTTGTAATAATTTCTAATTTCCCAATAGGTTATATGCTCCAACTCTAAGGGTAAATAGAAAACCTTGCCATACACAAGTCAATATGCTATTATTCCTATAGGAGTTCTGAAAGCCATCCTGTAAGCCCTCAACACATCATCTAGCTTCAAAGCCCAATCTTTCCTTGACATGCTCACTACCTTCTCCAAAATCTTTTTCAACTTTCTATTCACCATCTCTACTTGGTCACTTGTTTGTAGATGGTAGGGGGTGGTTGCCACTCTATTATGAACGTTATATCTTCTCAAAAGAGGCTCAAAGGGGTTGTTGCAAAAGTGGCTCCCTCCATCACTTATGATAGCTCTAAGCACCCCAAATCGAGTAAAAATATTCTTAATGAATCGTTGCACCACCTTGCCATCATTTGTTGGAGTAGCTATTGCTTCGACCCACCTGGACATATAATCAACTCCAACCAATACATAAGAGTTACCTAAGGAAGATAGGAATGATCCCATGAAATCCAAGCCCCACACATCAAATATGTCCACTTCCATGATGTTTCAAAGTGGCATCTCATCTCTCTTTGAACTGTTTCCCATTCTTTGGAACCTATCACAACGTAATACAAAATCTCGGGCATCTTTGAACAAGTTTGGCCAATATAATCCACACTCCACAATAAGAGCAATTATTTTGTTCGCTCCATAGTGTCTGGCATAAGCTGAACTATGACATTAGGTCAAAACTTCAGGCATTTCATCTTCAGGGACACAGCTGTGAATCAAACAATCAACACATATTTTATATAACACAGGTTCATCCTAAATATAATGAGAACACTAAAATAAGAACCGTTTCCTTTGTTGATGTGAGAGATTAGGGGGAAGAATATCACTTGAGAGATAATTGGCAATATCTACAAACCAAGGAAGAAAAGGATTTTCTACCATTATTAAAGCCTCGTCAAGAAAACACTCTTCAATTTCTCTTCTTCATTTTGTTCCCCTTCAAGCCTTGATAAGTGGTTCGCCACAACATTTTCTGCTTCTTTCTTATCCTTAATTTCAATGTTGAATTCTTGGAGTAGAAGAACCTATCGGATAAGCCTAGCCTTGGCATCCTTCTTTGCAAAGAGATAACGCAATGTCTTGTGATATGTAAAACAATAACTTGTGAGCCCAAAAGGTAAGAACATAATTTTTTATGTTGAGCCCCAAACCCTTTTAGTTGATTGAGGTACTGCTCATGACTATTCAGGTAAAAAAAACTAAGAATTTGTGAATTGAAATGAAAGTATGATAAGAACTCATGAATATGGTTTAGATACAAGGTAGAATTTTATGTGATGTTTTGACATGATGATTTGAGG
>JAOSBM010000206.1:28548667-28562127 GCA_027568955.1 Erythroxylum tenue
GAACGATAAGTTCAAACATGATATTCAGTCAGCATGGGCTCGACTCTGATAGTATGACATGTCAGTTTAAAAAAAAATGTATCGAAAATTTAGGGTTTAAGGGAATAACCCTTCAAGGCAAGATGATCAGGATCATGATTCAGGTTTATTGTTCAGTCGAGTTGGGTTCCGGAAACGGGATCCAACATTTTACATGCAAATACCACAACAAGAAACTCCTTCTCAATGGTGGTGTAGTTCAGTTGTGCTCCTATCAAGGTCTTGCTAGTGTAGTAAATTGCATGTAACTTCTTCTCCTTCTGTTGTCCTAGTCACAGTCAATAGTATGGTCGCTTGCATCATACATGATCTCGAATGGAAGTGACCAATATGGTGTCGTCAAAATTGGTGCTCTTGTAAGCATTTAAACATTCATCATCAAACACAAAAGGAACATTTTTAACTAACAATTTAGTTAATGGTTTAGAAAGAAGAGAAAAACCCTTAATGAACCGTCTGTAGAATCCTGCATGACTAAGGACTGCTCGGATGCCCTTAATGTTGGTAGGAGGCGGAAGCTTTTCAATCACTTTAGTCTTAACACGATCTACCTCAATCCCTTACATAAGATCTTATGGCCTAAAACTATTCCCTCTTAGACCATGAAATGACACTTCTCCCAATTTAAGACTAAATGAGACTCCTCGCATCTTTGTAACACTCTATCTAAATTAAACAAAAAATGATCAAAAGAGTCTCCAAAAATAGAGAATTCATCCATAAATACCTCAATGAAGTCCTTATTCATATCTGCAAAGATGGCCATCATGCACCTTTGGAATGTGACTGGTGCATTGCATAGACCAAAAGGCATCATTCTATAAGAAAAAATTCCCATAAGGACAAGTGAAAGTGGTTTTCTCTTGGTCTTGTGGGTATATGAAAACTTGATTGTATCCTTAATATCCATCAAGAAAGCAATAAAAAGCATGGCCAGCCACCCTCTCAATCATTTGGTCCATAAAAGGTAATGAAAAATGGTCTTTCTTGGTGGCTAATTAAGCTTCCTATAGTCAATGCACACTCTCCAACCTGTGATGATCCTAGTGGAAATCTGTTCACCTTTTTCATTCTCCATCATTATCATGCCTCCCTTCTTAGGTAAACATTGCACCGAACTCACCAACTCACTATCTGAAATTGGGTATATAATACCTGCATCTAAAAGCTTCACCACATTCTTCTTCACAACCTCTTACATGTTTGGATTTAACCTTCTTTGACTCTCCCTCACTATTTTGCATCCTTCTTCAAGGTTAATCCTATGCATCACTATAATGGGGCTAATCCCCCTAATATCAAAAATTTTCCACCCCATGGCTCTCATCCTTTTCTTAATGCTCTCTACCACTTTCTCTTCTTGTTTAACTTCTAATTGGTTGGAAATGATGATGAGTAATGTGTGGTGCTTGCCTAAAAATGTGATCTCAGGTGAGAAGGTAAAGGTTTTAGTTCTACAATGGGAGGCTTTACAATGGAAAGTGGTATGGGTGCATCTTCTCTCTCTCACCCTCCTCAAACAATTCCTCTTCACTCACACTCTCATCCCTATGCAATTCAATAATTTTCGCAACTTCCTTTTCAACCTCCTTCACACAATCATCCACAACATCAATCTTCATACAAGCACTTCTACCCACCAGTTTCTTCAAAGATTTAGTCATATTAAATTCAACCTGCTCATCTCCAATTCACAAAATCAATTTCTCTTCATGCACTTCAACAAATGCCTTATTAGTATTCATAAAGGGCCTATCCAAAATCAATGGATAATTCCTATCTTCTTCAAAATCCAACACAACAATGTCAACAGGAATTATAAATTTATCCACTTTTACCACAACGTCTTCTACTACCCCAAATGGTCTTTTGATGGATTGATCTGCAAGTTAGATAAGCATGAATGTTAGCTTGACATCTCCTAGTCCCAATTCCTGAAAATAGACAAAGGTATTAAGTTAATACTTGTGCCTAAATCACATAAACATTTAGAAAATTCAAAATCACCAACAACACATGGAATAGTAAAACTCCCTGGATCTTGTAGTTTTGAAGGCATTGTGTTTGTGATGACCGAACTACAATTCTCCGTTAAGGTCACTGACTGATTATCCTCCCAAGTGCATTTGTGTGTCAATATGTCATTGAGAAACTTTGCATACTTGGGCATACACTCCAATGCCTCCAACAAAGACATATTATTTTGAAGTTTCTTCAACTTCTCCAAGAATTTGGAGAATTGAGCGTCGAATTGATGTTGTCTCACCCTTTGCGGATATGGAATCTTAGGCTTGTAAGGTGGTGGTGGTACATATGGCTTCTTTTCTTCTTTTTCTTCCATAGTTTTCTTTTGTTGGCTATCTTCTTGAACACTTGGCTTCTTCAATGGCTTGCCACTCCTAAGTGTGATTACCTTGAGTTGTTCTTTTAGATTGGCCTCAATGTTGCTTGGTAAGCTTCCTGCATTCCTAACGAATAAAGCATTAGCAAGTTGACCTACTTGTACCTCTAATTTATGGATGGATGAAGCGTGGTTCTTAGCAATATGGTCAAACTTTGCCTCTATTCTCTTCTAACTCTCTTCTTGTCTTCTTTAACTTGTCCATTTTGTTCTCCAAAGATCCATTTTGCTCTCCAAAGATCCAGTTCAATCTTGCTGAAATTAGGAGGTCCTTATGTTCTCACTTGGCTACCTGCATTGTTAGTACTCTATGAAAAATTTGGGTGGTTTTTCCACCAGGATTATAAGTATTCGAGTATGGATTATTACCTTGTTGCGGTTGACCTAAGTAATTTACTTGTTATGTATCACTCGCTCCCAGTAAGAAACATTTAGCTGTGCCATGGTTGTCCTATCAACATAATTCATATTTTACTTGCATGGTCTTGACTGTGGATGAAGAAGCTCCTTGCATGTTGCTCAACAGCTTGGTGAGGGCAACAATATGTGCTTATAAGGCTATTGTTGAGTCAAGTGGAATCATTCTTTTTTGCTGCTTGGACCGTTGTCTACTCCTTTCATTTGACCACATACAACTATTACTTACCAACTCTTCCAAAAGGTCATGAGTTGTATCAATAGTTTTCCTCATAAAAAACCCTCCTGCAGCTGCATCTATTATTCCCCTTGTGCTTTGAGTTACACAAATTCCCTCGGAAGGTTGTCGTAGGGGCAGCTCCTTTGTAATTCCTTAAATCTCTCCCAAGCTTCATACAATGACTCCCCATCACTTTGTTGAAAGTTGGTGATCTCTTTGATGATTCTTGCTGTCTTGGTCAAAGGAAAGTACTTAGCCAAGAAAGCTTAGGCTAGTTGCTCCCAAGTAGTGATTTGGCTTGATGTGAGTGAATTATACCATGCCTTTGCCTGATCTCTTAAAGTAAAAGAAAATAATCCCAACCTCACAGTATCATCCGACATCCCATTAAACCTGAAGGTATCATAAATCTCCAAGAAATTTACAAAATGGCCGTTGGGATCTTCGTTTGACAACCCATAAAATTGCACCTGCTCTGAAGTATGTTGAGGAGTGCCGGCTTGATCTCGAAATTATGGGCTTGAATCATTGACCTTGCAACTCCTTGAGGCTGAAAACTGGCCTCATAAAATCCATCAATGTACTCTCTGCTCCTCCTTACTCTCCTTCTTCTTCCATATTCCTTTGTATTTGTTCTTGACGTCTAACTCTTCTTAGCTCTTTCTCATGCCTTGTGATATCTGAATGTTTTCCTCACTAAGCTCGTTTGACCTTCTCGTGTTCCTTCTATTCATGCATTGCAAAAATTCAACGAAAAGTATCAAACACTCTTAAATCAAAGTCACCTAAACTAAACAAGATGCTAAACAAAACAATCCCCTGCAATAGCGCCAAAAACTTGTTAATTTTCAAAACCAATTACTTGTTTTATGCTAAAAACTGCAAGTTATGGGTCATTACTTGTAGTAAAAAGTAGATATCATCCCATAGAGATTGTACTTAGGCACCACGTAATTCAGGTTGTACTTTGTTTAAGAATCAAATTTGAATAACAATTGAAAAATAAACTAAATCAAAACAAACTAGCAAAAATATAATAATGTAACGATGGAAATCCGTTAAGAGAATCAATCAAGTTATGGGAGAGGGGATATTCCCTATCATCAATGTTAATCTAGCCTTTTATATGTTTATGGGGTGTTGGTTCTAGACGATCGTAGGGTTGATTACTCTCTCTTGAGTTATAATCATTCCCTAAATTGTAAACCCTAATCGAATTATGGACTTGCAATCTCTCAATTCACAAATTACCTATAATTCTAATTAGTTCAAAAACTCACTAATAAATAATCGGGTCTCGCACGTAATCTCTCTCTATGAAATTACTAACTAGATTGATTAAGTGGTCAATTAGATCGCCTAACTCTCGTTAATCCAATCTAATCATTTTTATCTAGTTCACCCTCTTGGTCTATTACCGAAATATGCAAGATATAAATCAATCACAACACCTAACTCAAGTAAACACAAATCAACTAGATTAACATTAAAGATAAGCAAAATCCCAAAGGAAAAGTTGGAACATCATGAACAACTCAAAATCCATATCCATGCAACCCATCTCAATTTTGCACATTAAATGAATAAAAAGGAAAATGGGGAGGAAATGAAACTCAGGTTGGATAATTTGGGAGAGCAACGATATCGAGAGATCACCTATCTAGGAAGCTTCAACATCGGAACTCTCTCTCTCTCTCTCTCTCTCTTCTCTCTCTCTTTGGGTTTTCAAATGTAGGCAGAATGTAGGATCTTCTCTAGGGTTCCATCATTATCCTTTTATAGTCTTTTCCAATTAAGGCACCCCTAGTGTCTTTTCAGGGTCCGAAATGTACCTCAAAAACTCAAATATGAAAGTGACTCCTTGTCTGTTTGCACGCAGGCCACGATTGTGGACCTTGATGCACGATCGTGGCTGGTTCACTTGCTCTTTGTCACGATCGTGGCCTTATGCTTGAGCTTCTATCACGATCGCGGCATATTTTGCACGATTATGACCTAATGTTGGTGCTTCTGTCACGATCGTGGTAGGTCCCCCATAATTGTGGCCATGTGTTTTGGTCCGGTTCTCCTCCGAAACTCTTCCGAATGTCCTAAAACACTAACAAACTCATCACGACACCTCATATATATAAAATTAAAGCTTACAAACATGTTCTCACCCAAAGAACACTTAAAACACAAATGCTTATGAACTAACACAAATCTTAAGCTAAACACACACTAAATAATCAACTTAATCACTAAACATATATCAAATTACTTATAAAAATACAATGCAATCTACACCTATCAGTTGTCATAAACTAAAATTAAATACTTGTTATTATTTAAAAAATAAAATATTAATCTTTATTTCAAATTTTAATTTTTAATAACTTAATTTAGTTAATCAAAATGACATCCTTTTATTGAAATAAAAATTTTTGTTGTCAAGACTAAAACGAAAACATCATAAATTCTTATACATTATAACCCACTACTTAATGGTACATGTGTATGGACAAAATTCAAAAAGGTAAACTTGATTTATTCTAGACTATTCTTCTTTTTTTACTGCTACTTCTCTCTTCCTAAGGTGACATCATCTTCTTTCACCACTCTTTATTCTTTAATATTTAATGTTTAATTCTTCATCATGCTAGCACCATACAGGCACACACAAGCCCCACTTCTGTCCTATTGCGCTTCACTTATTTTCTTTTCTCCTATTTTTTCCCTAATCTGTTCTCACTCCAATTTTTGTATTTCTGTTAATTCCAAGATCTTTCTTCTTCTAAGTATCATCTACTAGATAGGTAGCTGAAGGTGGCTAAGGGAGTCCTTTTAGTTGGCTTTGATCATCTTCTTTCTCCATTTTTGCAGCTATAAATGTTCGAGTTAAGCCACACCCATGCCTCTTTAGGGAGGATGTTTTCTCACGACCTGGTACCACATTAGGCATATGACAATCGCCGCATACCGGTATCCTTAATATGACTATGCTAGGCTAACTGAATATCTCTCCCTTTTATTTTTGAAAAATTTGGGCAGCACAATGATTTTATTTTAAAAATCCCAAAACTCAATCAAACACCTGCAAGCAATTTCAAACGCACTTCTATATTCACATTAAAAATTTACCATAACTTTTGGACTTTTAAGTCCACTCAAAAGCAATCTCAACAACAGTACAAAAATTTCATACATAAAATCTTTTACAAACTACAAAACAGTCAGGTTATGAGTCATAAAGCATATCAAAATAACTAATATAATAAAAACAGTTCATGAGCCACTATACAACAAAAGTACAAATCAGAGTCTACCCACGTGCAGTATTGCCCCAAAAATATTTGAAAAAACGTACGATCCATATAGAACTTCAAGCTCACTAAATTAACCTGCATGGTTGGAAAACGGAGGGGTGGAGTACACTATGTACTTAATGAGCAGGAAAAACATATATCGCAAATAGAACTCGATACACACTAAGAAAATATAGATAACTTAAAATGTGAACATACATGAAATAGAAATACATAGGCCTAGCCTATGACTTGATGTATACTGGTTAGGAACCATATAGGCCTAGCCTATTAACAACTCATCAGGCAAACATAGGTTCTAGCTCCAGTACACAAAAGCAGAAAAAACATCACATGAATAAATCAAATTTCATCAGAAAACAAATCTCATAATAAGCCAAAACAATCATGTGTGTCACCACTAGTCGGCCAAACTAGTATGCACACCCACTGATTTTCAGTGTTGGCTCGACTTTCATCCGTGGTGAGTCCGGACTATAGTCAACAAGAGCATCATAACTCTAAGTGTGGAATCACCCGCAAGTCCTGTAAAAAGGTGTCGATACAAGGACTCGACTTTTATATATCAACGTCAAGGGTACAGGGGTCGTTTAATCTGTTGTGCCTAGCACATAATTAGCCAATCGTTACCTCACCAATCACAAAAATCATGTACAAATATTAAGTACAAAAATCAAGTAAGGCACTATGCCTTTATTTATCAGTCCAACCGATAAAATGGAACCTTGCTATGACTCTAAGCCAAAAGAGAACACATACATGCAACATACATGACTCAATTATGCATACGTAAATTCCAAAATATTGTTTCATGCAATAAAAGTCATCTTTTACACTCTAAGTGCAAAGTGTTATTCAAAACAATGTCGTTTCTTAAATACACAAATATACTAGCATCCATTTGAGAATCAATTCTACTATGCATTACCTAGGTTCAAAATTCACATACAAGTCATCATGCATATCTTAGGACGTTTTAATCCCATTTGAGAGATATGGTTTCCCCAACTCACCTCAAAAGAAGGTGTACACTCCCTTAACTTCAACAATCCTCAGTACGAGCTCCTTGATTCATAGCTCTCGAGGCTTTATATATAAAAAATATACAATGTATTTACTACTCAAACATATATCTCATATTTATACATCATCACATAAGTGTATAAAACATAATATCACTTTCTTTAAGCTATAAGGTTCGGCCATTACTCATCAATTTGAGCAAAATTCAAGTTTAATCTAAGTAAACATGAAAGTTGCTTTCCAATGTATATCATTACAATTCCTTAAATACTAAGCCAAGTTCACTTAGGCATTTTATCAAACACCTAATGTGCATAACTTTCAAGTCATATTTTCAAGATTTTATCATAGTAATTCATGCTCCTATCTTATTATATAACAAACATTTCCAAACAACAACACATTTTACTATTCCATTCAATCCAATTCCCTTCGTTTAAGCCATATTCATCATAATTATGTAACTCATTACATTACTCCATTCCTTCTCCCATCATTTTGAACAAGCCTCATCCAATTTACATTTTCTTCATTTTTCATCATTAATTCACATTATACATGTAAAATTAACACCATAGAATTCATTTAAATAATCAATTTCAAAAGTTATTCAAATTTTCACAAACTTTCACCAAAGAGGGGGCATTTCGGTTTTGACTTAAGGGAGCTTCTCCATGACTCATTTCATTAATCTAAACCATGTTTCATGCATATTCAAGCATGGAGAACAACATATCTTAACACCAAACTCAAAATCACAATGTAGAGGAAGATGAGACAAAGCTTACCTAAACTTTCCTTTGGTGCTACCTTAAAATCCTTTGAGAATTTCTCAAATCTAATGATAGATTTGTGTTCCTTGACCCTAAATTAGCTTAGAACATTTTGATTTGGGTTGGAGAATCAAAACAAAGGGTAAGGTTTAGTGATAGCTGAAAATGGTCTTCTCCTCCTCTCTTATTCTTTCTTCTCCTTTCTTTTAATTAAAACAAACTCTTTTAAGTCTTTAGTAATGGGATGCACATCCATAAATGAAAGAAGGGTCTAGAATATTGACCCTTCTTTGACCAAATGGGGTGAAATTACCTTTTTGCTCTTAGCTTATGTGAAATGACCATTATACCCTCCAAACTTTTCCTAAATTTGCAATTAAGCCCAAAATTTGGGAATGACCAAAACTTTTATTTTTATTTTGGTCTACGAACTTTGAAAATAATAATTAAACCCCTTGACTTTATAAAATTACATATTGGTCCTCCAAGAATTGAAAAATTACATTTAAGTCCTTTGACTTTTCATAATTGGCAAATAAGCCCTTATGTACATCAACTTTTCTAATTAAGCTTTCTAAGTGTCCAAGAAGTCTATAATTCATTTCTAATCACCTCTAAGGCATTAGAACACATTTAATTCAACCACCATGGAATCCAATGGAATCAATTTTATCCAATGGAATCAATTTTATACACTTAGAAAATTATATGTCGAAAATCTCCAAGATTTCGCATACCGATGAACTCTAAGTTCATGTAAGGGCTTATAACATTATAAATCATTGACATATTTACCCAAAAGGATTTTAAATACATCTTTGAATTTATATACAACCATGTATATATCAATATACAGTAACATCTCCAAGTACATAATAATACAAAAGGGCTCAGAGAGTACGGCATTACATGTTTCTTACAAGGTGGCTATTTGATGGTTTCTTCCTCAGGTTCTATTATTTACGGATTTAGGTTGATAAAAGGATTCAGTTTTAGTGGGTTCTTGGAGAAGAATAGAAATGGGTGTAGCCATTGACAAAAGTTTCTTAAGAAAAAATAAACAAATCGCTAGTGTTTGGAAACTAAGATAAGGGAGAGGTGAAGGAGAAAACAAAGCAAGGAGAAACAGATAGCTGAGATTCCCAGAAAATGAAGCGAAGAGAAGTGAAGAACTAAGAGTGGTGTTTTTTTGGCTTTAGAAATTATATACAAGAAACTGGCTATGACTGATTCTTCGATAAATCAACCGGTTCAAGATAAACCAATTAGTTTTTATATATAGAGGTTATTAAATGAAACTGAACCGGACAATTAGCTGTTTCAAATTATTTTCGATCAAACTAGTCGGTCCAGTTTGATTTTTAAAACATTGATAATAATAAAAATGTTAGCTAAAAATGTGTTTATTGGATCAAGAAGGACTTCCAAGGTAAATTTAAGTGGTTTAAAGCCATAATAGTTATCAATGGGTTCAGTTAGAGAGATGAAATAGACTTTAATGTCACCTTCTCTCCTGTATTCTCTAAGGATGTATTTGGAGTTATTGTGGCATTATAGCTTATTATGATATAGAGTTACATCAGATGGATGCCAAAGTCACCTTTTTAATGTCCATATAGAGTATTATAAGGGGTTTTACAATCAAGATTCATATGGGATGTAAGTTGAGGAAATCTTTATGTGGATTAAAATAAACTTTTCATAAGTTGTACCTAAAGTTTGATAAGATTATCATTTTATTTGGCTTTATGGAGAATAAAGTTGAAAGATGCTTGAACTACAAGGTAAAGGGGAGGTAAAGAAAAAGGTGAAGATGATAATCTCATAGGCTAAAAGTAGAGCTTACAAGAAAATAAATCAACAATTGGATACTAAAGATGAAGAAAAGGATTTTTTTTCAAGTTGGCCAAAGTTAGGGAATGAAAAGCAAGACGTTTTGATTAATTTCGTTGTATAAAAGATTAAGTAAGGCAGGTTCTTGTAGCTAAAATCACATTAAGAGAGGATGATAGATGTACTTTTATAGCCATTTTAATGAAGGCGTAGAGGATAACATCATTTTAGGTGACCTTAACTCGTGAAGAGGTTTCATAATTTTACTTTTTGCCAACATATTACAAAGGATGAAATTGAGAAAATGTTGAGGGAGATGAAGAGTGGTAGCGTAGTAGGGCTTGATGAGATACCCATAGAGGTGTGGAAGAGCCTAGGTGAAGAGGGTATTACTTGGTTAGCCAAGCTTTTTAATGTGATCCTTAAGTCTACCAAAATGCCAGACAAGTGGAGATTTAGTAAAGTAATTCTTATATACAAGAGTAAAGGGGACATCCAAATCTATAACAACTGTAGACATATCAAATTACTTTGTCACACCATGTAGTTATGGGAGAAGGTGATTGATAAGAGAGTGAGAAAGGATGCTTTTATTTGGGAAAACCAATTTAGCTTAATGCTAGGAAGGTCTACTACAGAAGCTTTGCATCTCTTTAGAAGACTAATGGAATACTACAAGGAAAGACAACCTAACCTACACATAGTTTTTATTGATTTAGAGAAGGCGTATGATAGAGAACCAAAAGAAATCTTGTGGAGGTGTTTAGAAGTCAAGGAGTTTCCTATAACTTATATACAAATTATTAAGGATATGTATGAAGATGTAAAAACTAGAGTAAGTATGATAGGAGGAGATACATAGCATATTTATATAAATATTGGGCTACACCAAGGCTCCTCTTTGAGCCCTTTTCTATTTGTAGTAGTGATTGATTAGCTCACCAAGAACATCCAAGGGAATGTGCATTGATGTATGTGGTTTAATGATGACATTATTTTAATGGATGAGAAAAAACAGGGGATATTATTTTAATGGATGACAAAAAAGAGGGGTCAATGCCAAGTTTGAACTTTGGAGGGATACGATAGAGTTGAAGGGTTTTAGATTGAGTAGGACTAAGATTAAGTACATGGAATGTAACTTTTCAGGATATATTATGGTTACTAATGTGGAGGTAAAGATTGGTTCAGAAGTTATACTGCAAAAGGAGTGTTTTAAATGTCTAGGATTTATCATCCAGAGCAATAGAAAGATTATTAAGACATAATTCACCGGATCAGATCGGGGTGGCTTAAATAGATAAGTGCACCAGGATTATTATGTGACAAGAAGATACCACTCAAGCTTAAAGGCAAATTTTATTGTTTAGCTCTTAGGCTAGCCATATTATGTGGGGTGGAGTGTGGCCCATCAAATAAGTATATAGCCATAAGCTAATGGTGACAAATATGAGGATGCTCTATTGGATATGCAACCTTACTATAAGAGATAAGGCTAGGAATGTAATGATAAAGGAAAATTTAAAGGTATCTAGTATTATTGACAAATTAAGATAAACAAAACTTTGGTGGTTTAGACATGTTAAGAGGAGATACCTAGATGCTCCAATGAGAAGATGCAAGAAGATCATAGTTAGAGACTATAAGAGGAAAAAAGGGAGGCATAAGAAGAATTGGGGAGAGGTGATAAAAAATGATATGACAATGCTGGAACTTACCAAGGACAAAACCCGCAATAGAAAACTTTGGCTTATTAGGATTTATATAAAGAATCCCTTGTAAAGAGATCCTTATAGTTCTTATAAGTCTTTTAACTCTTTCCTCTTGTAATTAGCCAATACTTATAAATAGGTCATACTTACCTCTTATGGATTTAGCCTAAGTTTTTTTTTATATAACTTGATTTAGTAGTTTCACCACCACCACCACCACCACCACCACCACCATCATCATCATCATCATCATCATCATTAGTAGTAGTGGTAGTAGTAGTAGTAATAGTAGTAATAGTAGCAGCAGCAGCAGCAACAACAGTGGTAGTAATAATAGTATTAGTATAATTATAATTATTTTAATTTTAATTTTAATTTTAATTTTTTTCTTCTTCATGTTTTTCATTTAGAAATAGTCTCTTTACTAGTTAGGGTTAAGACTACGTATTAATGGACCTTTCCAAACCCCGTGTGTTAGCATAATTTCTACTAGGTGTTAATCTTTATTATTGTTGTTATTGTATATTTTCTCTATTATATGCTGAAGTGCATTGGAGAAAACCCTTGACAGAGTAAAACATATATGCCACTATACAACTCGTACATAAATATATCTCGAGATAGCTTTATATGTCAACAGCCATAGTATAATGTTCAAACTATATATATGTCTAATAGCTAGTAATATGCTTAAGATTGAAATAAATCTTAAGACTTACACTTGTATTATGACAACGCATAAGAATATATGTGATTGAGAGCAAAATGACGATCATTAACATATATAAATAATAAATATTGTCGTAATACATAAGAATATATAAATGTATCCTGAGCAAAAAAATACAATGATCTTTAATTAATAGTGTCGAAGGAGTTTAATAGACCCATATTATAGACATATCTCTAGAAATGGTTAGGCAAAGTCCCTTAGTGGATTAGTTAACATATGCTCAATCAAAATGTGCTCCACAATGATGTCAATACTAAATACAAGCTCCTTAACTATGAAATACTTACCCTTAAAGGATTAGTCCCTATGATATTTATGTTGTTGTTAGTGAACATCATGACAAAAAGATGATCACTATGCAATTGAATGGTTCTAGCTACTAAATCAACCACAAACAATTCAAAAATCAAGTTTCTTAACCAAACTACTTATAAAGCAACACCATTACGTACAACAAACTCTATATGCATAGTTGAAGAGGTCATAGGCAAAAACCTAAATCTGTATAAACATCCAGGTCTAAACTCTCAAATTTCTTGAAAGTTGGAATGTAATTCTTTATTCCTTGTAGATATCTCCAAACTCATTTAATTATATTTTAGTGGTTTATTCTTAAGTTAGACAAATACTTACTTAGTAGTCCAATAACAAATGCAATGTTTGATTAGCGCATACTTGATACATCAAGTTGCCAATAACACTAGAATAAGGAAAAAAATTTATTGCCTCTCTTTCCATTTCATTCTTTGGATACTATGCTGAAGGCAAACTCTCTCTGTAGCGCCCCCTTACCGTAGAGCACGCACCGATACGCCTGGAGGTCATTTCGGTACATAACCTACGATAAGAGCGCACTACAAGCAATGACTACTAAACCTCCATATGGCATCATATCAATAAGTGCATAAAACAACAATAGAAAATCCACAATATATTTTTTTCTTTTGAAACTAACTGTTTCTTCATCTCATTACTCGAATTCAACAAGTTACAGTATGACTGTC
>JAOSBM010000206.1:28577688-28593901 GCA_027568955.1 Erythroxylum tenue
AATGTCTGCAACAGTTGATTCGAGCAAATTGTCTGAATACTTCTATGGTTGCGGGACGTTTTATGTTTTAGGAAGAAACTTTCCAGTTGATATCAAATACGTTCCTGATGCACCCAGAGCTTCTTCCACCTTATTTAACAACAGCAGTGTTGCCCTATATGTTTCTGATGTTGTTAGCATGGCAATGCAGATTCATGAATCAGAGGGGGAAGGGGCAATACTGGCCTTTTTGACTTCTCAATTGGAAGTGGAATGGGCTTGTGAAAAGTTTCAGTCTCCTTCTGCAATCACTTTACCATTACATGGAAAGCTTTCCCATGAAGAGCAGCTTCGTGTTTTCCAGAGCTATCCAGGGAAAAGAAATGTTATTTTTTCTACAAACTTAGCAGAAACATCCTTGACTATTCCAGGGGTGAAGTATGTAGTTGACTGTGGTATGGTTAAGGAGAGCAGGTTTGAACCTACTTCTGGTATGAACATCCTCAGAGTTTCCAGGATCAGCAAGAGTTCTGCTAACCAGAGAGCTGGTCGTGCTGGTCGAATTGGACCTGGCAAATGTTACCGATTATACTCCACAAATGATTATCAGTCAATGGCTTGCCATCAGGAACCTGAAATATGCAAGGTTCACCTAGGTATTGCAGTTCTAAGGATTCTTGCCTTGGGAAATATGGATGTGCTTGCATTTGATTTTATTGATGCGCCCAGTGTTGAGGCAGTTGACATGGCAATAAAAAATCTTGTGCACTTAGGTGCTATTTCGTGCAAAAATGATCTCCTGGAATTGACCTTTGATGGGCATGATTTAGTTAAGTTGGGTATTGAGCCCCGCCTTGGTAAAATTATTCTTGAAAGCGTCCATTATAACTTGATAAAGGAAGGAATTGTCCTTGCTGCCGTTATGGCAAATGCTAATAGCATATTTTGCCGGGTTGGCGATGTTGATGATAAACTGAAATCTGATTGCCTTAAGGTACGGTTCTGCCATCAAGATGGGGACCTCTTCACTTTGCTTTCTGTTTACATGGAATGGGAAAGAGTGCATCCAGATTATAGAAATAAATGGTGCTGGGACAACAGCATTAATGCAAAAACAATGCGAAGATGCAGAGAGACAGTGGTAGAACTGGAGAACTGTTTGAAAAATGAGCTCAGCATTATTGTTCCAACTTACTGGAATTGGAGTCCTCACATTGTCACTGAGTATCACAAACAGATGAAGAAGATCATACTTTCTTCATTAGCTGAGAATGTAGCTATGTACTCTGGATATGATCGTCTTGGCTATGAGGTGGTCTTAAGTGGAGAATCCTTTCAACTTCATCCTTCATGTTCATTACAAATGTACAGTCGGAAGCCTAATTGGGTTGTTTTTTGTGAACTGTTGTCTATTTCAAGCCAATACTTAGTCTGTGTTTCTGCTATTGATTTTGACACATTATCTGACTCTAGTCCTTTATTTGATGTTTCAAAGGTGGAGAGTAGAAAATTGATGTTGAGGTTGATTAAGGGTTTTGGGAGTACTGCTTTGAAGAGGTTCTGTGGAAAATCAAATAATAGCTTACTCTTACTTCTTCAGCGCATACAATCGACTTTTGAGGACAAACGTATTGGAATTGAAGTTAATGTGGACAATAATGAGATTCAATTATTTGCACCTAAGCAAGTCATGGAAAATGTTCACAGTATTGTGCATGAGGCTTTGATGTATGAGAAGAAGTGGTTAATTAATGAATGCTTAGAAAGATGCTTATTTCGTGGAGTAAGAGCTGGTGCATCTCCCCCAATTGCACTTTTGGGAGCAGGTGCAGAGATTAGGCACCTGGAGTTGGACAATAGGTATTTGAGTGTAGATGTGTCCTTTCCAAGCAAAAATGCTTTGGATGACAAAGAGATATTGACGTTTTTTGAGAAATCTGTGTCTGGAGTTTGTAGCTTTCACAAATTTACAGCCATTGTACATGATGGTGATGATACAACAAACTGGGGTAGGGTAACATTTCTCTCTCCTGCAGCAGCTAGGAAAGCTTTAGATTATAACGAGTTTGAATTGTCTGGATCTTTGCTTCAGTTGGCCCCTGCTTGGTCATTTACTGGGGGTAATAAGAAGTTATCCTTTCCAGCTGTAAGAGCCAAAGTTATCTGGCCACGCAGGTACAGCAAAGGATATGCAATTGTCAGATGTGAAAGGAATGATGCCGAGTTTGTTGTCAGGGATTGTTTTAATCTCCTCATTGGTGGGAGGTTTATTCATTGTGAGGTCAGCACAAAGGATCTGAACAGTATTGTCATCAGAGGGTTGGATAGAGAAATTTCTGAAATGGAATTGCTTGAATTTCTACAAATGGCCACGAGTAGGAGAATTTTAGATGTTTTCTTAATAAGGGGTGACGCTGTAATAGGTCCTTCGCTTGCTGCTTGTGAGGAAGCAATTCTTAAGGAAATTGCCCCATTCATGCCGGATCAGGCCCCCTTGAGTGATTACTGCCATGTTAAAGTTTTTCCATCTGAGCTAAAGGATAACTTTATGAAGGCTTTGATCACTTTTGACGGTAGGCTACATCTGGAGGCTGCAAAAGCTCTGCAACATATCCAAGGGAAAGTACTCTCTGGATGTTTTTCTTGGCAAAAGATGCAGTGTCATCAGGTGTTCCATAGCTCTGTATCATGTCCTGCTCCTGTTTATTTATTCATTGAGAGGCAGTTGAATTCTTTGGTCAGAAGTTTTAACCATCGACCTGGTAATACTTCACATGAAGTTTGATCCATGTGCCTAAATATAATATTGATGTCTCAACTAAAATGTGACAGATTTTGCATGATGTTTCACATGCTCTTCTTTGTTATCAAAATTCTCAAGTCTTTTTGACGGAATAGACATTGGTTTGTTTTAACTATTTAGTTTATCCACCAAGTAATATTCAAAATTGGTAACCTGATATTTCTAGTATTAATCTGTGGGAATGATATGAAGGAAATCATAATCTTGTCTGTGAGATAAATGAATTTAAAGTGCATGCTGTTATTTAATTGTACCGTTACATGTTTACAGCTGAGATTTTCAAATTTTTCATAGATCTTTGACCTTTATTTAACACTGACATAATTCCCTGCATAGGTGTGATCTGCAAGTCAGAGAGAAATGAGAATGGCTCGTATAGAGTGAAGATATGTGCTAATGCTACGAAGACAGTGGCAGAGTTAAGGAGGCCTCTAGAGAAGTTGATGAATGGGAAGACGGTCACTTGTGAGATTCTCACCCCAGCTGTTCTCCAGCTTCTCATCACCAAAGATGGTCTTTCCCTCATGAAAACGTTGCAGCGTGAATTAGGAATTTACATTCTCTTTGAACGGCAGAATCGGAGTGTTAGGATCTTTGGTCCAGAGAACAAAGTTGCTATTGCTGAACAGAAACTAATCAAATCCCTTTTAACTCTCTATGATAATCAACGAACATATATCTGCCTTCGTGGTGCACTATCACCGCCTGACCTAATGAAAAAACTTGTTGAGAAGTATGGACCTGATTTGCATGGACTGAATGAGATTTTTCCTGAGGCTGAATTAACACTCAATACAAGGCGTCATGCCATCTCTTTTAGGGGGAAAAGGGAACTGAGGTTGAGACTGGAGGAGATAATTTGTGATTTTAAGCAGTCTCTTAGTCTTGGTGGCTGTACAAAACTGTCTGAAGATGCGAATTCTTGTCCTATATGCCTATGTGAAGTTGAGGACTCTTACCAGCTAGAAGGTTGTGCACATAAATTCTGCAGGTCATGCTTGGTTGATCAGTTGGAATCGGCAATAAGAGGTCAAGATGGTTTTCCTATTTGTTGTGCTCGCGAGGGCTGTGGTATGCACGTTTGGCTCACTGATATAAAATCACTTTTATCACGTGAAAGGTTGGAGGACCTCTTCAGGGCCTCTTTGGCAGCGTTTGTGGCTTCAAGTGGCGGCACTTACAGGTTTTGCCCCTCTCCTGATTGCCCCTCTGTTTACCGGGTAGCAGAAACTGGGATGACCGGCAATCCATTTGTTTGTGGGGCCTGCTTTACTGAAACATGTACAAAGTGTCACTTGGAGTATCACCCATACGTTTCTTGTGAAAGGTATAGAGAGTTCAAGGATGACCCAGATATGTCATTAAAGGAATGGTGCAAGGGAAAAGAACACGTTAGGAGCTGTCCGTGTTGTGGGTACATGATTGAGAAGGTAGAGGGTTGTAATCATGTTGAATGTAGGTGTGGGAAACACATCTGCTGGGTCTGCACGGAATATTTTAGCTGCAGTGATGATTGCTATGGTCATTTGAGATCTGTACATCTTGCCTTTGTGTAACTCATAAATGTTAACACGACATGCTTGTACATATAACATATTGGCATACACGCATTTGTACATGGTGTATATAGTTTAGAAGCTTCTGTATATAAACCACTGATGAAAATAAACATTATCACTTAATTTTATCAGCGTCAGTGTTTATTTCGATTCTTGATTGCTACTGACATTTGAGCATCTGATCTGGTTCCATATTCTCTTATAGATGCCAGGTTGAGAATCAGCAGTAGCTTTGCTTATATTCGTACAAGGAGCCCTGCATTCCAATTGCTAGTTTATTTACAGATGTACGTATATTTCCTAGCTAGGTGCAGTGCATGCATCACCCTGATAAATATAGAAGAATCGGCGTTACAATCGTATTTAGCGGGGCTTACAAATTGTAAAAATTTGATGAGCGCCGCATTTCCACCTTGCTTAATGGTAAATATCAAGTGTGTGTCTCGTATACTAATAGTAGTATGCTGTTGGCTGGAATTCATCAAGTCATACATTAAGCAAGCAGGGATTCCTTGGAGAACTCACTTCTGTTGCTTATGGTGAGGTACACCATTCGGTTTGCAACTGTTTCCTCTATGTCTTACTATCCGTCAAACTTTTGTGGATGTGTGCCGTTTTGTCCTATAACAGGTTCAGCTATCTTCTTCAAGTAGCCAAAGTCATGCTTTCTGCCATCAACCTGCATATTTATTAATGTTAGAACTTATATATTTTCATTTAATTCAGATCAGAGAATGCATTTACTCTATGAATGAATTCTCCTGCTACTCGCGCGACATCGATATTTGCTGTGTCACTGTCTCTACCTTTTCCATTACCTCTGCTATCATCTCAACTTCAAGGATGACGATGTTTGCCTCCTGCAATTCTTGTGTCAGGAAGTCTGTCTTTCCTTTTTTCCCTGTATTTTTGGAGCAGTTTAAATTATATCAACAGGGCGAATTCCAACTCGGTTACTGGAATATCAAAATTTCAGTTTAATGATACTAGTTACAACGTCGTTTTCATTTAAAACTTGAAAGATGTATAATGCCTTCGTCTATCTTGAGTTTCTCCGTATTATTGCCCACTTCTCTAAATGACCTCGGCAACAAGGTTTAAAGATGCATAGGTCGAACAAGAATATCCAATTTTGGGAGTTGCCTGACCCTAACACGAGCACCCGTGTTGCTGGTCTGTTCTGCGTTTTCAATAATTGTTATCTACACTCATCGGTTCAGCAAGTAAGGTAGAAGATGTTGGTGTGGTCGTTGAAAGGTGTCTTTTCGGCTGTGAAGCATGGATGGCGTCGTGAATGAGCGTATTCTATGGAAATTCCAATTTGTAGGCCACTATTTCATTTTTGTCTATCATTTTGAATGGATCATAAAACAAAGGGACTAATTTCTGACTGCTTTTTCTGTCTATAGACCCTCGTAAATAGAGTTGTCACTTGAAGACGACCAAATTTCCAATTTGATTTTTTTTTCTCTTTCTTGTCTCACTCTGTGGAGCTCGTTGCAAATGGAGTTGAATTACTTGTTTGACTGCGTCTCTCTCTTGAAGGATTTGACCCACTGCTAAATAGGGCATATGAAGAGGAGTTGAGTTCCCATAGAGAGCTTTGAATGAAGAGGTGATAATTGCTGAATTGCAAGTGGTGTTGTACTACCATTTAGCTAATGATAATCGTTGGTACCATTTGTTAGGAAACTTGTTCATCGTGCATCTACGATAGCTCTTTAGCTTGCCCATACGTTTATGGATGATAAGTTGAAGAGAAGTGTAAACCTACACTTACAATCGATAGAATTCCTGTAAAAAATATATGATCTCTGTCATTGGTAATGGATTTAAATGTTCATACTTGCGAAATCGATCAATGACTACTATAATTACAAAGAAGTGATTAGATAGAGGCAAATCTTCAATGAAATATATGTTAATGTTTACTTAGCATTATCTTGGAATAGGAAGAGGTTGTAAAAAGCCTGCTGAAGTACTTTGATATTTGTTTTAATGGAAAATTTAGCAATGTCTAATGTGACTCTTCGCATCCCTCAATAGACCCTTTCAATGAAATAAAGCTTGTAGCTTTTTAACTGCTATTTCTTAAATGCATAAATGAACAATCCTATTGGACTCTCATGTATCTAGGTTATAATCTTGGTTCTGAGTTGCTTGTTATGCCCCATCATTAATATACCATTCCATTTGAGAATGTCATCCATCCGTTGGCTGGAAGTAGCAGCTAGGCCGGAAGTAGTAGGTAAGCCTCTTTGTTTCAACTTAGCTATGATGTTTTCAATTGAACTATCATTTTCCCAACTTGTTTTTTTAATTTCCTCCAACAACCAAGTTTAAACTTGAGATAACATTATTGTATGAAGCTCCATAATATTAAGTCTAGAAAGGGCATTGATAATAATGTTTTTTTTTTCTCTTCTTGTAGTTGATTTCAAAATTAGACCTCATCAACTTAGGAAACCATGCTTATTGCTTATGAAATGTTTACTACTCAAATAGTGGTATCATTATTTGACAACCATATCACAATTAAGAACTCTTTTCTTTTCATATGTTAATAATATATGATATTTAGGTGCTAGAGACTTATTGATGTAAGCCACTAAAAGTCCGTTTTAAGTCAACGCTATCCCTATGTCATTGCCAGATGCATCTATTTAAATATTTTGGTGTAATTGGGAAGTTCTAAAACATGTGTTGAAGTTAGTGCTGCCTTAAGTGTCTAAAATGCTTTTTGCTTCCTTTTTCTAACTAAAGGCATCTTTCTTCAGTAAATCATTTAAAGGTCTACTTCAAATACTAAAATATTTGATGAATTACATGTAATAACCAACTATCCTAAGAAGTCTACTAAATCTTTCATATTCTTTAGATTGATCATTTAATAATTGAATCCAACTTCCTCCAATTAGTTGTTTTTTCCATCCCTGAGATGATATGTCCTAAATATTCAATTTGAATTTACCTAAAGATTCGTTTATTCCCTTGAGCCAAAAATTGGTTTTAAGTTAGCATATCCAATGTAATTCTAATATATTGAAAGTGACAAAGGTTTGGTTATAAATCAAAATATCATAAAAATACTAAAATGAATCTTCTTAAATAAGCTCCAAACATTTCATTCATCAAATTTTGAAATGTAAAGGGGGCATTAGTGAGTCTAAATGGCATCACTAGGAATTTATAGTATCTATTATGAGTTATAAATGTTGTCTTTGATATATTAGGAGGGTGCGTAAGATTTGGTGTACCATAACCCTATATCTAGTTTGGAAAACTAAGTAGCATCTTGAAGTTAATCTAATAACTCTTCAATCATTGGGATGAGAATTTTATCTTTAATGGTGCTCTTGTTCAATTCTTTGTAATCAATATATAAACATTAAGAACTATCCTTCTTTTTGACTAATACTACTGGTGATAAAAAGGCCGTTTCATGAGATCTTGAACTAACTGTTCATTGGTATCTTTTTGTAGGCTACCATATTTATAAGGTCATACATTAACTTGCTTAATTCCTTATTTAACTGAATTTTATAATCCTAGGAATTGTAAGGTGGCAATCTCTTAGGTTGTGCAAATATAAATGTATACTTAGCCAATAAAGATTTCAATTCTAGCTACAACTTTTCTCTATATTATTTTCATTTATAGATAATTCATAGAATTGTTGGTTTATAGTATTGAAGCCTCGACATACATAATTGGCTAGTTACAAGATGTTTAGCTAGTAACTTCCAAAACTTCTTTGTATTGACCGATTTTGGTTTACAAGGTAAACGTTCTTTTTGTAACACTTGCTTTCCATCCCAATTAAGCAACATGGTCTATTTACTAAAATGGAAAAGAACCTCATCTAAAGTGGATAGTCATTGGACTTACGAAACTATATCACAACCTCAAAATGGTAATACTAAGACATTAGTAACAAATTGAATGCCTTGTAACTATCATTTGAATCTTTTATAAAGATTCTCACAAGGTAAGTGAGAACCTCCATCCACAGTTACCACTATATTCTCTAATGATCTTAGCTTGTAAAATCCTTTTTTGAAATAATGCCACATCCACAAAATTGTGAGCACTAAAATTTTTTATTAAGATTTGAATTGCTTTGCATTTATGCCATCCTAGCACTTTCCTTTGCTTGAATTTCCTATAGATACTTATGACAAGATAAATAATAGCTGATTCTTTAGTGATAACTTCATTCATATTATCTAATTCTACCATTTTATCCTTATCATACTCTACCAAAAATATGTTTTATTGCTTTTTCTTGAATTTATGCAATGGGACATATTTGACATCACAAAAAAAATATCTTTTTCTTTTTTTTTCATATTCTCTACTACTTAGTTGCCTTTGTTACTTCTAGAAAGGTTTGTTAGGAACATTCTTTTGAGTGGTAGTTGGGAAAGGTAATAGTCCATTATGTATTGTAGCTTTAGTAGTTGAGGTTGAAAAAAGAGAAAGAGATTTGTTTAAGAGAGGCATTCTTAAGTAAGGTGATAAAAAAATGTGATTGCCTTTTTGTTTCTTCTCCATCACATATGCATGTTATAGTGCTTTTGGGTTTAACATTTTGACTTGTAATCCAACTGGATAAGGTTACGAAATTTGAAGGAAAATGGAGTACCTATTAAACAACACATAATTTCCTTGATGATAACATTTTGTTGCAGCATCTTAAAGTCTTCCACAAGGTCTTTAAATCTTCCACAAGGTCTTTAAATGTTTTCTCCCTAAATCTTTAATTGATAGCTACTACATATTCGTTTTAGGTAAGTTCTTCGAGTGTCAAACAATGCCTAAAAAAATTGGTTCTATTTTGCGGCCACGCCTTTCATATATACCACAACAATTTTTACTTTTATTTTGGTGCTATTTGATTAAGTATAAAAAATTACTTAACTTGAAAGATCCATATATGCATATTGTACTCCACTAATTTTCTATATAGACCATGTTAGGTGATAGAGGTTATGCCTGAGATTTATTAATGAATATATAGTCTTAAAATATATCCCTAAGTTTTAATATCTCTTAACTTTCTTTCACTTATGTATTTTCGAGTCTATTTACTTACTTTTAATGGACATTTAAATGTTCATTTTCAAAATTACAGTGGCAAAAAAAGAAGAAGTTTGTTTTATTCAATATCTCCATGGGGTAAAGAAGGATACAAAACGATTCAAAATCACTTTTGTTAAAGTCAGTTTGTGCTCTAACATCACCTTTTGTATTTCCTTAATTTGGTTGCTCAATGATTCTTCTATTTTCCACACTTCTTAGCTCTAGTTCCATCTATAATGTTTTGGTCGTTAATTTGAATAATGGGGGTCTTGATAAAGAAACAAGATGATTGCTCTAATATCAATTGATAGTAAAAAAAATAGAAACTTTGAGAGAGAAGGGAAATAAATAGAAAAGAAGAAGATTTGAAGAGATAATGATGGACCCCGATTCCGGAGCCCAGCATTCGGAGTGGTAAAACGGTCGAATCTCATTGCAAATTTTCTTAAACAATAAACGCATATGAGGAAAATCGATAAGCAAATCAGCTGGAGTATTTAAAACAATTTCAGTCATAAAAGATGCAAATATTATCGAACACATTAGAGTTTCAATAATCACTTGGACCCATTACAAAACAAAAAGCTTGTTTTCATAATATCTTTACATTTCAAAAATCACCCCTTTGGCTTATTACAAGATACAAAATACCCATGATACCATTGAATACTTATGCTTAATATGATTCTGAATATCAAAAATTTCTGAACAAATTTAATTACATGAGTCATTATTCTTGATGTTTGCCCAACTTTGCAAGAATCAATGCTGATATACTTTTTCTTCACCAGCGGAGTGGAAGGTAATGGGGTGAGCTGCGAAGCTCAGTGACTTATATATTTATAGCTATTGGCAATGAGCCATACAATTCAGGAACACACGCATATATAAATGTAACAAAGTATATACATATATCTCATTTAATCTCGCAATTCTATCATCCACAATTCGAGCTCAAAATTTTATAATTTGAATACCATCACATGGGACATATCATGAAGATTAATCCATAAAAACTTAACACTCAATTATGCATCATTCTTGACAAATCAAAGATGCAAATGCACAAACAAATGGCTCGAGGTTTCCATGGAAAAAAGAATGGAGAAATCGAGGTTTATCCCATGAACAGAATGAGTCCAATTTTGGAACTCATATGCCACAAGCGGGCAACCGGGAGAAGGCTCTTGTCAACATGCACATGACGAACTGAATGGTTCCACTCTCGCCCAAACAGAAGCACATAATCATTATATCAAATGCTCAAATCATTTCATCATACTTTCATACTTTTCATGCTCTTTCCTTTCTTTTCATTTATACAAAATGTTGTGAAATATTTCAAGGCATAACATGATCAAAGTCATAATTCAATTTTATCAAAATGTCATACATCTATCAAGGCACGACATAAAACACATCACAACAATTCCAGCATATACACACACATAGGCAAAATGCCCATTTACACAATAATCATAAATATATTACCCACCTAATTTGCTTGAAAAATCCAAGTCAAGGTTGTCTTTCCCCTTGTTTTTGAGTAGGATTCTCTTGGTACCCTTCATTCTTCACCAAATGAAGGGATCTTTGACTTAAAGGGAAGCTATTTTCTTCCTCTACCTTTTTCTCTTCTTGAATAGCTCCAAAATCTTTCTTGAAAACTAAGAATAATTAAACCCTAGCTCAACTCTCTTCTTTTCTCTCAAACCACCAAACTCTCTTCCTCTTTCTTTCTCATTTTCATTATCCTCTACTTCTATCCCTCAATTCACGTTTTTCTTCTTCATTTAAAAGCAAGATAGTAGTTCTTCTTCCAATTATGCCCTTAATGATTGAGAAATGTCCCATTTGCCCTGCCATTTATACCTTATGTCTTTTATGCTTAAGTGTCTTGTCAAAAGTACCCTTGAACATTTCTATAACCTTAACACTTTAATTCAGAAAAAGTTCCCCTTGTCTTAAGTTTCTAATGACACCAAAATCATTCAATTTGGTTCAAAAATCTGAAAGTATTACCACAAACACTTTGAGACTATTATTAGACTGAAATAGTACACTATTCCCAACTTCCATCCAGAATTTGAAAGTCTTAGGGATTGAATTACAATTCACTTCCTTCAGATAATTTGTAGCTCTATATCTCTATTTTTCTACAAATTAGAAATCATTGCATTTGGGGCTCTACCGATCTAGAAATCATCAAAATGCCATAGTATGTTCAGTAAAACATCCAATTCACACTCTTCCAATCGATACCCTTACTTTGATTCAATAAATCCCTTTTCGAATCAATACAAAATGTTATCAAAATCTATGTAAGGACAGAAAAATGTGTTAAGAATCTATTAGTTTAAGAATCACTTCATTTGGAGGTCGGATAACAAAGTTATGGCCGAAAGAATCAAACAAGGTTTGGCCCTAAATCATATTGAACCTGTCTTGGAACAGTTCATATATCTTTCACTACAAATGTCGGACCAAGATCATTCTTAGATGGTTTGAAAGAAGACTTCAAGATATACAACTTTTATGAAGGCCTCAAAGACAAATTCTATCATATAACGGATCAAAAATGGAACAGAGAATAGCAAGAAGCAGACAAAGAAAAAAGCAGACGAAGCAAGAAGCAGACGAAGCAAAAAGCAGACGAAGCAAGAAGCAGACGATCAGAGTCAACTTAAGACGAAGCAAAGTCAACTTAAGACGATGCAACTCTTAAGACAAAGCGGAATCAACTTAAGACGATATGACTTCATCACAGATGATACATCTCTACAGATGATATGACATCATCACAGACGATATGATGTCATCACAGATGATACTATTTATACTCCTAAACATCTCCACTTATAAAGGCCATAAATTTCAACTTCAATGTCCTAAATTCTCATACTATAAACCGTTGGAAAGATAAAAGAAAGACCTACAACTTTTTAAAGGAAACTTTGCCTAATTCTATCTAGATCAATCCAGAATTTCCCCTGAAGTTAGAACATGAACTTTACATTCCTCCACCAATGTACTGCACCCAGTTCTCAACTTCATGACGAATGTTGAGATTCTTAAAGATATAATTTAAAGTCGATGTATTCATAAGAAATGTAGCCATATGTTTCTAGTTTAATCCAAATCGTTTAGATAACTAGAGAAAAAGTTATGGCTAAAAGACTGAAGCATACTAAATGAACATTTTCCAAAGCAACTACCAATTTGTTTCAAAATCTTTCCTTAACACAACTCATACCAAGATCACCTTTTCTACTTCATTTGCTCCACATTCTCAACTCCATTTCAAATCAATATCATCCATAAAGAAATCATAATCCAGATTAATCATGAACACCAATAACAGAACATACACATATATATACATATCCTTCATCAACTTACTACACATATTCAACTTCATTTTTGCTTTCATTTTACTTCTAACTTTCACCTTAATTCTTCCCATTTCAAAATCTCTTATCCACCAAAAATACCGAACCAAAACATGAATCTATCCACATTTCTCATTTACTACTTTACTCTTTTCTATCATTTCTAATTCAAGAATTTTCATTCATTTGTTCTTTACTCATGACTAATTGCCAAAAATTTCTCATTTAATAGTTCTAATTTCTAAGAAAAGTTTAGGGCCCAACAATTCTCCCCCTTTAAAGAATTTCGTCCTCGAAATTCTTACCTGAGTAATCAAACAAATGGAGGTAACGTCGTCTTATGTTTTCCTCAGTCTCCCAAGTAACTTCTTCACTTGAATAATTTCTTCCTAATGACTATTAACACCAATACCAGATCATATTGATATTTCTTAACATACTCACATACATCACATTACGAATCTAAGACATCTTTGTTGGTAATACTAACTCATAAGTCAATGTTCCGGTTCTCAATATTTTCATATGGACCAATACAATTCAAGTTTAGTTTATTCTTTATCCTAACCTGAGCACATTTTGCACTCAATCTAAGCACACATTGAGAAGGTGATACAGAAACATTTCATCTTTTGCTTCTACCTCCTTAGCCATCAAACGTTATCCCAGCATATTCCTACTAGAATGAATATCATGGATTGTTATTTATGCTCCTCTAATAGTCTCTTTGTTCAATCATCTTTATTGGTACATATACTTCTTATTTCAATCATAAGGTATCATTCTCCATATTCAAACTCAAAATTCGTACTCATTTCCAATTTCTTAGTAAGATTCACAATTTCCGAACCCTCAATTTGAGCTTTGTTCATGTGAAGCTGATCAACTCCATTATGTACTCTTTATTGCACTAGATTTCATAACCTTAATCTCCAAATTTGTGATACATTGCTATTGAATTTTCCATTCAATGCGTCTGATTACAACACTAGCTTTACCCATATAGTACTCATTTGTACAATCATTCTTCAAATAACTCTATTTATTGTCTCATTCTCGTATTCTATCCTTTCAACTCAATATTTACCTCAAATTAAATGATCTGCGTATTTCAAAATATTTCTGTACTTATAATGTCTCCAAACTTTCAAACAACCACTATTGCAGTAAGTTCCAAATTCGTACACCAATTAATCATCTCATGAGGCTTAATTGTCTCCCTGCATATGAAATCACTTTATCATGCTGCATTGGATTTTATCCTAAACTCTTACCTAACATCATTATACACTATAAATCTCCAAATTCAAGCAATATAATTAAATCGGTGTTATAATTCCTCAAAATTCTCTTTACTTTCATCACTCATACGATTTACACGTTTTTCCTCAAGTATTCAAACTATTCTTCTCAACTTTTCGATTACATTTAATATATCATCAAATTTTTCTTAGACCACTTAAATCTTTAATACCGTAGTACTATCGGGGCATTGTTAACTCGAACAAATATTTTTGATGCTTCATATGTCCATGATTAGTTCTCGTAATTCCTTAAATAACTAATTCCTTCATGAGGTAACACTGTCTCGCGTTATTTTCAATTTCGCAATTGACTTCATCTCTCGAATGATTTTCTCAATTCCTTCGATTTCCTCTGATTTCACATTGCCTTATTCTACTGTATGCTCATTCATACCAATTTCTTCACACATTTCAATTTATTTGCAATCTCAACTTCCTGTGTTTGTAATACATTCATCAGGTCAAATTTGTATCTCCCGAACATATTAACACAGAATATAATGTGAACCTATATACTCCTCATATTAGCAATTAATGTCTCCTCAAATTTAGGAATCCATTTACATAGTTGGATACCTTACATCAACAAATACATACATTCTCAACAACATACTTTATCTCTTACGCCTGGGTCTCCGTCACGAATAGGATTCTAATATCTACCTTTGATTCATTTATAGTCATTCATTCCTCGAAATGGAACATTTAATTCACGCGATATAATTCGATAAAACATCTCTATCTCAAAAAAAGACTTCTTACCTTAATCACCTACACCGTTTCCATAATCTTTATCAATCAACTATTTTCATCAATGATGTTTCAGCCATTCTTAATCCCTCAATACGATCAATTTCAACTAATCATGATATTTCAATAATTTCAAATTTTGTCACACTACACACGATCAAAATATTCTTTGTAATAAAGCTCAATGAAATAAGAGGTGTATCCATTTACTCCTATACCATATCCAAATATAGATCTCATATGTACTCAATCACATTATTCACCAATGTAACCACACTATCAGATGTGTGCTCCTAATAACTGGTCGTCATAACCTTGAGAACTTCTACATATATCTCTGTCACTTGCTTCATTTTCCATACGTACGTTCTCAATCAATTTAAACTTATAGACGCATAGCCATCTTAAAATTCTGACATCAAATTCACTAACACAATCTTATACCGGATCATAACACTTAGCACACCAATTAAATAATCATTTTAAATTCCAAGGTCAACCTTTCCATTCCACATTACTTGTACACCTTAAATTTTTTCATTTCCATCTATGTCTCTATTTCTTTCTTAATCGATTCATGAAAACCCTTTTCACATCCATATCAATTCAAGTACATATCCACAACGAAATTCCGTTACCATACTCACTGACATAACCCCAAATACTGAATCGATGTCTAATATATCGGACTATGCCATAATTCTTATTTCCAAATATCCACAATTTTCCTTATCTTACACTCTAACAAAAACACCTTTCTTCTCAACGTTTCTAATAGTCCAAACTCTTAACGAAGTTCATACGTGTGACTCATGAGGTTGCAATTTTTGGGATTCTATACTCATTAGTACCCTTCTCTAATGGTAAGGAATCAGGTAAAGCAGATCCTTGCAAAACTCCTCGTGTTCTTTAACGAGGTGGCATTTTACTCCTTTGATAAGACACCAACTTTCAGCTTACTTTCATTTCAATCTTATTTCCTACATGTATGCATGGTATGCATGTCACTTAATGCAACACATCAATTCACAATGCACAAGTAATCACATAACATAACAATTCATCCTACTATGCATTCTAAGCCTAGAAAAAAGCCTAAGCTCTGATACTAAACAATGTTGGACCCCGCTTCTGAAGCCTAACATTCGGAGTCATAAGACTGTCGAATCTCATTGCTAATTTTCTTAAACAATAAATGCATATGCGAAAAAAAAATCGATAATCAAACGGCCGGATTTATTTAAAACAAATTCAGTCACAAAAGATGCAAACATTATTGAACACATCAGAGTTTCAGTAATCACTTGGGCCCATTACAGAACAAAATGTTTGTTTTCATAATATCTT
>JAOSBM010000206.1:28660642-28672276 GCA_027568955.1 Erythroxylum tenue
TATTTACATAAATATATAAATTAATACTAATTAGTAATATATATATTTGTTATTATCCCTATATATAATAATAATAAGAATAATAATAATAATAAAATTAACAAGTAAAAAAATAATAAAGTTATTTAGTATATAAATATATACGTATGTACAGATTTTTTATATTTATTATTTAATTACAAAATTTTAAAATTTTCTTATAATTTAATTACAGATTTTTTAATTTTTTTATATTAATTTATACATTAAATTTATATAATAATATAATCAATTAAAGTAATAGGAAGTTATTGCTTCGCAGTTGCGCAGCATTATTTCTGCGAAGCGAAATTAGAAACCTAAGGAAGAGTTCCATCAATGGCGTCGCGCTCACTTCTCTTCACTCTCAGGCTGTAAGCTCGATCCAACCCTTTGTTTGGTACCTTAGGAGATGCACAAACTCCAAATTAAGTGAAAAATGTGTTCTTTATGGAATTTAAAACTCCCCAAGATCCAAAATTTTCCGTCTTTTCTCATTCTTCCTGTAATTTCCGAACTACCAAGCAAAAGACACAATCAAGTATGCATCTTTAACTAAATTCTTTCTGCATTTTCGTTCTCTTACTGCTTTCTCCTTTGTAACTGCATCGACAGCGAAATTCGATGTCTTTGTGCCTCGGAGAAAGCTAGTGTATTTGGTGGACGATTTCTCTCTTCGGGTGCTCCCCGAAGCGAAGAAGTGTTGGACGAGGAATTGAATGCAAAGGAAGTGGGTGATGACTTGAAGAGTAGAATTTTCAGGCTGAGACTTCCAAAGCGAAGCGCCATTAACGCTATTCAGAGATGGGTTAGCGAAGGTAAGACTGTTACGGCCTCTGAGCTTCGGCAAATCTCCAAAGAGCTCAGGCAGTCTCAGCGTTATAAGCATGCTCTAGAGGTTAGCCGTTTGCTTTTTTTCCTTTGTTTTTATGTCCTACATCACGCCTACTTTTATGATCGCCAGAAACTTGTGTGTTTGTGATGAATTTCTTTTTACCGTTTCAAGGGTCGTTGCCTAGTTGTGTTTCTATGATGTTGGACCTGAGGATGCCATTGGTAATTCATTATCATAAGTCACGAGCTCTTGATCATTTGTGAGACTAGGTTGGTGGAAAAAAGATATTTAAAGTAACGATAGTGATACTCCCAATGCCAAATGTTTTCGGAATGTATGAGAACCATAAAAAAGTGAGAAAGGGGATGTTAAGGGTTGCAAACTACAACGGATATAACTGAATTTAGTTATATTGGCCTTGAATAGCGGTTTGATGTTCTATATACTTGAATTTTATATTAGTTGTCTTGTCACAGTGGATTTGAACTCGTATACTTCTGAGGTCATTTGTTACGGACTTCTACTATCATAATTCTGAGTTCTGGTTTTAACCATGGCTGATCTTATAGATCAGATGTATTTTCTTTCTTTATTTTATTTAACAAGAGCAAATAATGTCCACGAAATGCTTTCGAATGTGAACATATGAATATCTGATGATGATACGTAGAGAACAAGTTTCCTGAAAGATAGATTGACAAATGGTTAGAATATAGAAGTAGCACACAATTTTTTTCTGAGAAGTATTTTGGAGGAACAATCTACTTGTAATGCCCCCCTATAAAGCAATATCAAAAAGTTGCTGGGGTTTAGGTTCAAAAAAAGAAAAATTTTATATAAAGGACAAGGAGAAGATCAAATGCAAAAGATGCAGGTTGCTGGAGTTTATTTTGTATGTGAAATGACTTTTTGCCAAATCCGGCTTTTGTTACAACTCATAATGACGTTTTAAGCAAATTCTTGTTCAAACAAAGGCATAATTTGTACAGCTATCAAATCTTTCACTGGTATGCTAGAAATATTAACCAATTTCTCTCTCTTTCTTGCTCTCATGGTGTGCTTGTTAATCTCTCTTAATTGGATATGCATGAAGAGTTTAAATTATCCGACTATGACTATGCAACCCGTATTGACTTGATAACAAAAGTTTTTGGTGTTGATGCTGCTGAGCGATACTTTGAAGGTCTCCCTCACTCGGCCAAAACAAGTGAAACTTACACTGCTCTCCTCCACTCTTATGCTGGGGCAAAACTAATTGAAAGAGCTGAGGAATTTTTTGAGAGAATAAAGGGTTCAAACCTTTCCTTTTCTGCTCTAACATACAATGAGATGATGACTTTATATATGTCAGTTGGGCAATTGGAGAAAGTTCCTTTAATTGTTGAAGAACTGAAACGCCAAAAGGTTGTTCCTGACATCTTTACTTACAATGTATGGATAAGTTCATGTGCAGCTGCTCTGGATATTGATCAAGTTAGAAAAATATTGGATGAGATGAGCCATGATTCTACTACTAATGATGATTGGCAGAGATATGTTAACATTGTTAATATATATGTTAGAGCGGGTCTTCTTATGAATACAGAGTCTGGTACTGTGGTTGAGGCTGGAAAACCAATCACACAAAGAGAATGGATAACATACGATTTCCTCATTATCTTGTATGCAGGTTTACAAGACAAAGGAAAAATAGATCAAATATGGAAATCCTTAAGAATGACCAAACAAAAAATGACAAGCAGAAACTTTGTTTGCGTTCTTTCTTCATATCTAGTGCTTGGACATTTCAAAGAAGTGGGTGAAGTTATTGACGAATGGAAGCAATCTAGTACTACAGGCTTTGATATCTCTGCTGGCAATAGGCTTTTGGATGCATTGTCTGCTGCTGGATTACCTGAAATTGCAGATACCTTCTGCATGCTTTTGATTGAACGGAACTGTGATCCAACAAGTACATCAAGGTAATTGCTTGTCTCAGTTTGTCACCTATGGGCAATGATGCTCTTGTGAGCCATTCTATGTTTCATACAAGGAAAAAAAAAAACATTTTCAGTTTCGGTTGGATTGCCTTGAAGTTCCCTGCCTTTTAGACTAAAATGCAGCATCCTGAGTTTGGCATTATGAAAATTCTTCATTTTTGACTTACGAGTCATGTTTCTTTCCAAATTGGCTCCCCTTTTTGCCCATATTACCAAAGCCACCAAAATGGTCCAAGGCGAACCTTTGTAGAAGCAATAACAACACTGCTATAGAAATTGCCCTTTTGCCCATGACATTATGTTCTTATTTGTTGGCATTATTGTTCCGAGCATGTACGATGCACCCTAATTGGTCTTTCGGACAATGGGATTGTATGTTGAGTCACTGAACACTCTTAAAGTTGGATTTGTTTATTTGAAAGTTAACCTTTCTCATTTGTCCTGCATATTTAAAGTTTTAGTTCTTTCCTTTCTGTTCAGATTCTTCGTTTACAGAATTAGATGTAACTGATGGAGACAAATCAATTTCTAGTAATGGGGACTCCTCTTCAGTTATATGTTATGTACCTTGTACAAACAATGGCTCTTAGCTTAGCTATGGATGAAACTGCCTGCATCAACACCCTACTCCATTTTGTACCTGTTTACTAGTTGCCACAGCCTATTATTTTCCCTTCTTTGTCAAGGATTAGGACGAAACATAAGTTGATGACGAACAAAATTATGCTCCTCCATCAAATACTCGTAGGAAACGAAACCAAGAGACCACACAAACCATTTGGAGAATGATAATCTCAATTGGCGCTTTCTTTAACATTAAAGTAACTATTAAATTGAGACTCTTGGACGCTTTTGCGTCGTTTATGATGTTAATATTCGCTTTCATTTTTATTCTTCAATACGACATTGAGTTAATGGTCAGATTGCTATTTCTAAAAGTAGAGTATATTTGCCAGGAAAAAGAACAACTCCGGCCATTGTGTAAGACCTTTTTTGTCTTACATATTGGCTGGCTCCGTTTGATTACAAAGCTAAGAATCATTCTACGCTTATATTTTCTTAGTGATCAAATGTTGTTGGTCCTTTTACCACCAGTTTCTTTCCAACACAACATTGTGTTTGTAGCATATGAATTGGTGTCTCTTCCTCTTTCATAGTTATTCCACTTGCAAGTATTAATCATATAGCTGAAGTAGCATGATTGAAACTGAGTATAAGCTCCTCTTAAATGGTAGATAAAGTGTTAGAATCTGGTCCTGGTTGAAGGAATTTAACAATGTGCTATTGCTCTCCAAGGAGCTACTTCAGATGAGATTTGTTTGTAACAAATAGAGAACGAGATGGTTAGACCGTTCGATTAAAACATCTAGTGAATCCGACGACCCAAAAGCGGCCGATAAAAGGGTCCACAGTAGTAGTTTGGTGGGGCCCGTCTGACAACTTTCTTGATAATTGATATTGCTCGCTTTTGTACTTTTATGTCTGACCAACGTTACACTGGTGATTCACGAGTCACAAGTGGGGTCCACAGTGCCCTACATGTTAACATAACTTGGTCCAAGGTCCACCGCAGGTGGCCTAATGATGATGAGGCTTTAGAAAATTCAGGCGGAAAGACAGTCGAGGAATTAATAGGAAAAAAGACTTTGATGTTTTTATCAATTGAATTGAAAATTTGTTTCCACCGACACTTCAGTTCTTGGTTCGAAGTTAAAACAAAATGAAGATGGCTGTACCTGTACCCAAATATATAGAAGAATATCGTCTTATATTACGCACAAGATTCCAAGGTCCGTTGCTTAAAGGAAGGAGGTCTAGATCTTGCAAGGCAATCAAATAAAGCAAGGCACCCGCACCCAGACCTGGCGCTAGCAGTTTGTTCTCATTAAGCCTCATTAGATGCTAAATTACAAAACTACAAAACATCTAAAACTGAAACCCTCTCTTCTCTGCTGCTTCTGCTTATGGCTGGGCCCAACAAAGGCAATAAATATAATAACAATAATAATATAGTATCCCAATTTCTAAACCCCTCAGTTCACTATTCCTTTTAACAGCCTTTCCACTGTTCCACCTCCCTCGCTCTACCTTTCTCTCTCTATACCTTCTCTTTTCCTCAGGTGAATCACAAGCATGGCCATCTTTAAGACCAAAGCTATAGTCTTTTTAAGTGTGTTGCTCCTTCTCTCCTTACCATTGTCATTTTCCTCTTCAATCCACGACCTCCTCGTCTCAAAAGGCTTACCAGCCGGTCTCCTCCCAAAGGAAGTCAAGAATTACACTCTCTCTGAAGATGGCCGCTTAGAGGTGTTTCTTGATGGTCCATGCTTGACCAAGTATGAGGATAGAGTCTTCTTTGACAGTGTAGTAAGGGCTAATCTAAGCTATGGTAGCCTCATAGGTGTGGTCGGTTTGTCCCAAGAAGAGCTTTTTCTTTGGTTACCAGTGAGAGATATCATCGCTAATGACCCAAGATCAGGCCTCATACTATTCGACATTGGAGTTGCTCACAAGCAGCTATCTTTATCACTCTTTGAAGACCCTCCTAATTGCAGGCCTCAAGGTACATACCTCTCTTAATCCCATATCACTTTGAATTTATCAAGTTAAAGATTGTGATTTTCTTTGATTATGTTCTGTTTCTGCAATGTATCATTATTTTTTAAAAGTTTTGGTTTCCTGGTTTTGGCACAGTGGATTGGCAGTTTTTGTTTTCACACATATGAAAATGGTTTCTGTCAGGAGCGTTTAGACTTTGGTGTTAATGCTAACATGTTTGGGCTGTCTGATAATTCTGAGTCACCCATATGAAAAGGCAGGGTTGGTGTTTCAATCTCAGGAACTGATTATTATACAGGGCCAAAGGAGGCTACATAACTTTGCTTCAGTTGTTTTGTTTGTTTCCGTGTTGTATATTTTGTCTTTTCTCATTGAATTTACATTCCCAGATTGCCATTACGTTTCCTAAGCATCATAGTTAGTCACCCTTTTAGGCCAACCTCTCTTGCTGTTTGTTTCCTAGCTATGTACAGGATATTTTGGTAGCCACACCATCTCTTATTTATTTATTAATTTTGGATGAATGGGGGGGTGACAATGACATCGTGCAGGACTGTTGAAGATTAATCACGAGGAGGGGTTTGGGTTTGTGGAGGCCATGAGGTAGGTAGGAGAGCGACCGCCCCTGAACCATCGTCTTCTCTATATACGAAAGTTGCCTTGTGGTGTTTATTTAGTAGTTTCTCTGATGGTATCCTCAGTATAATGTTTGGGGGTGAGACATAATGATTGTAAGTAAGCTTTGAAATTCTGGAATCTAATCTCCTAATCAGTCAGAAGTCTCTAGTTATCCTTAACAATTGCTGATAGCCCGGATTTTCAGGTTGTGGATTTGCTTCTAAAGTGGAACGAAAAGCCTTTCTCGACGGAGCTATAATGTGCCAGCCATTCCACCTCATACTTACTACTTATGGCCATTTTCTTTTGGCCTTCCGTCTCCATTAATCACTATATTAGTCAAAAGGGTAGCCGAAAGAAATGGAATAAAAATATAACGACGGAGAGAATGGAAAAGCCCAAAGGTCTCAGCCAATCGATTTAATTTAACGGAAGAGAAATGAATCATTGCCTTACAACAGTTGACCTTTCTCTTACAAAATGGGGTTGTTGATCTCCTTCGTAGGTATAAAAACTAAAACACAGGATCCAGCAGGTCATCTACCTTAATAAAGAAATCGGCCAACATCGACATGTCGTCTCTCACCTGCTACAAGCGTTTTTTACTCGTTCTCTCTTTACGTATGCTAAAAAATGAACAACGAAACTAAAACAGGCAGTGACGCAGATCCCATATTTCATTTTTTAAAACAAGGCCTTATATGGTACTCGAAGGTTTAATAAAAATTTTACTAAATTAATTAAAAGAACTTAACAAAGGTTTAATAAAATATTTTTAATAATATAAAAATTTTAAAATAAGTTAAATTATTTTATTACCTTAATAATCTGGATAGATCATATAGGCCAATGAGATGACCTTATCGAATGTTTTTTGTCCTGCAGTGCTTGAAATTTTCTGGAAGTCCGCATGTAAAAAAAATAATTTTAACGAAATAAAAATAGTTTTTAAGAATTATTTAAACCAAGTTTTATTTATTAAAATTTAAAATATTTTTATAAATTAAAAACCTGACCCATTATATTAATTATGGTGGTTAAATTAGGTATCAAGGTGAACCAGATGATTTTTGGGTGTTGTACTAAGTATCCATAACAAGAAGTGAGGAGTGGGCTTCGAATATGGTAATTGGTAAACATACAAAGCCTACATGGCTACACGTCCGATTTTCCTTTTAGGAACTTTTTTCCTTCATTTATTTTTATACCGACACGTTTCCACCTTTTTGCTTCATTAAATGCAAAACTTACAATCAGAGGATCTATAAATACTCCATCCGATTCATAATAAGTGTCGTTTTAGATACATTTTAATTATTCAAAATAAGTGTCATTCTTGACTTTGTATGCATGTTTATAATTTTACTTTCAAAATTAACCTTTAATTTCTCTCTCATCTTAATTACACAGATAACAATTTCAAGGCAATTTAATATGCAATTTCTCTCACATGCTAATTATTGCAAATTACCTTTTCAATGCACTTTATCATGTTTCTTTTTTATTTGCTTCAAAACCTTTCTGTTCTCGACAACAATCATTTATTTATTTAAATATAAAAGATCTACACATCATAGTCTGATCAACCATTTATCAACCATTTATAACTTCGCGGGGGTCACGAGGTAACTTAATGGGAGTATTAATAAGGGTATATCTATAATTTCATTAGCTTTCTTAATAAGTGTGCATTTTTCTAAAACGACACTTATTATGAATCGGAGGGAGTATTTAATAAGCTGAACCACGAAAGGTAAAGATTTTTAGGTATGTACCTGACAAATTTGTCTGTTAAATTTGAGTTTGGATACAATAATTTTGAGTTTTTGGTTTGATCAGGGTTAATTCAACTCTATTTAAGTAAGAATATATTACTTGATCCATATTCAATTATTATATATATAATTCTATAATAATTTTATTTATATTAAAATTACATTTCACTAATGCATATAATCTAAACTTTTAGGCTAAAAGCTCAAATTGGGGCCGATCTTTTTTGGATTTGATCAATTTAAGACCAAACTTTTTAATTTGCTCAATAAAAGTTTAAATGTTTACGAGTCTGCTCAATGTTAGACTATTTTGGACAAAAATTAGGTAGTGTTATACACGTGTCGTTACTATATATAAAAAGTGTGTTTGGAGAGGCCAGGTAAATTTTAAATGCCAGTTAGACTTTCTAGAAAAGAAAAAAAAACATAATATCTCTACAATTTTTACATAACCCTAATTTTACCTTAATTCCTAAATATTCACCCCCTCTCTCATAAACTTAACAAAAGGAGTTGTTTCCTTCACACATCATCACTACCAATCACATCAATCTCTCTTGCTGATTTGCCGTCCAAATCAAGGGGTTGTCTTGCCATTTCTTTTTAGGAATCTAGTGCAACATGCTTTTCTTTTAGTTATGTATGGTTCCCAAGTGAATATAGTTGTGTACTGTAAAAATATAATTCACAATGCTATTTTTTTAATTTCGTTGGTTGGTTCCTTAAGATAAATCTAGTGGAATAGTGGAAGATGATGGTTGCAAGAAGCTGCACAAAAGAGGTGGTAGACCTACGATTAGACCGTTGACTAGTTCCCTTAAGCGAGCTCTTCTAACTACTTTAAGATGTGTAGATCCAAAAGCTAAAAGAGACCAAAGATGAGTCAACTAGTTCGCATGCTTGAATCTAAAGAATATCCTGTGCCAAAAAAGGTTTGATCCTGAAACTTGCTTTGAGCTTTTTATTTGAGTTCCATTTGGTTTTAGATTGTTATTTGTTTACAAGGGAACATTTAAAAATAACATCCATCTCCCTAAATTCTTACCAACTGGAGCAGCTTTATTCTCATACGATTTTCATGTGAAGTTGGAGTTACTAATATCTTTAATTAAATCACAACTAAATGTGGTCGTGGATGGAATTTTAGGACTGAAGACAACATAGAAACCTGATAGGAGTAGAAGGGGTCGAGTCTCACTAGCGCAATTCTGACACAGAAATGAGCAACGGTCCAGATGATAGAAGGAATCATCAGGTGTAGAAACTTTAATTATTATAACCAGGAGGCTTTATCCCGAGAGTTGTGCTTTGGTAGAAAGTTGGATTGGATAGTAACGAGGAGGCAATAAAGATATTAGACAAATTTCTTTGAATTCTCAATATCTGCTAGTATAAGTTGTAGAGAAGATCACATTATACCTCAAAGTCAACCCCTTGCAGCGATGACGTGTACAAAAGTTGATGGTTCATTATTTCTTTCATTCCCTTCTTCTAAACTTAATTTTGTTCTCTACCTTTGATCACATTGTTATTATCATATAGTTTAAAAGATTAAAAAAAAAATACGTAGAAAAGACAAGTTTGAGAGTTTGAGAATTGCTAGTGATATACTCAAATGGGTGCTTAGTTTGATACATTTTGTTTAGATATTGGCTCATTCTGTATTATATATTAAGTAGAGTATAAGCAAACCTTTTTCTTCTCATCCCATATAGGATAGGATGGTACTACCAAAACATATTGCAACTTTGTGATCATTTTCCCCATTATTTAGGAAGTGTTGGTGTTCTGTGATTTTGGAAAAGAAGAAGCAACACAAGCCGTCATTGGGTAGTAAAAGATTTCATCTTTTCCCCATTGTTTGGAAATCATGAATTGGAGAAAAATTCTAATGAAAATTCTTTTACTAAATGATCAAAATGAATCAGGTGAGTGGAGCGTTCATTGAATTGTATGGTCTCAATCTTCTTTAGTCTAGAAAACAGAGAACTTGTTTAGTTAAAAAAAAAAGGAAAGAAAGCTGATAACCATCATTTTCTTACTAATAGCTTCTTCAATTTTTTTTGTCTAAATTGGCTAATTCCATTGTTTAGTTTGGATTAGGAGCATTGTTTAGTTTGGATTAGGAGAGAAAATATCAAGAGCAGTGAACAAATATAAGCAGATTAATTGATGAAGAAAAGGACAAGTGTGAGATAAAACTTGAGAGAGTCAGAGTAGGTGAAGCTTTTAAAGCAAAGCATAGAAGGAGAAATTGTTTGGCTTTTGGCGAAAATCAATCATGTTATGCTCTTCTCTTCTTCACTTGTCTCCTTTCCTCTTCCTTGCAATAATGTCAACATCAATAATAACAAAAGATCAATAATCATCAAATGTTTCTTCTTTAATGTGCTTATCCCTTTACTAGAACTACACCTTCTTCTTCTTCTTCTTCTTCCCAAAAGTAGTAACGAAATTGGAAACAAGGACAAAACCTAGTCATCATTGAAATTTCGCGTCCTAAGAGAGCCCCCATTAAGAATCTTAAGAAGAAAATCGACTGCAAGTTTGATGCTAAGGCCTGGGCCAATACCGTCACTGAAGATCTGTTCGATTCCATTTAAAAGAAACAATGGTTGCATTCACTTGAGGTTCTTCCTCTTTTTATTTGTTGTTGACATTTCCATGTATTTTCTGGCAACTGGGTTTTTGTAAAGTTTCAATCTTTTTCTACACTAGGTTTTCAGATGCTGAAGTAACAACCTTTTTACCATCTAAAAGAAGAAACCTACATGAAGCTTCTAGTTCTGTTAGGAAGATGCAGCCAGCCCATCATGCTCATCAACTGTTAGATGAAATGCTTGAAGCAAGATTAGAACGCACTGCTCAACTTTACACTGCATTACTCGCTGCTGATTGTCGCAACAATTTGATTGACCATGCTTTCTCCACTCTTAACCAAATGAAAACTCTTCCTCATTGCCAGCCTAATGTTTTCAATTATAGTACCTTACTTAAGGCCTACATTGATGCTTCCAGATTCGAGTTAGTTGAGACTTTACACTAAGAAATGGATGATAGAGTAGAAGGCAGGTCAACGAGAGGGATTGGAGTCACCGGTATGGATGAATGCGTGAAGGAGGCAAGACAATCCCTTGATCGAAGATTGGAAGGCGGATCGGTGAGAGGGATTAAAGTGATCGGCAATAATGATGCGTGAAGGAGACAACCCCTTTTGCTAAGTTTTCGAGAGAGAGGGTGAATATTTGGGAAATAAAGTAAAATTAGGTTTCTGTAAAAGTTGAAGAGATATTCTGATTTTTCCTTTTCTGAAAATCTAGGTGGCATTTAAAGTCCACCTGGCCTCTCCAAACATATTTTTTATATATAGTAATCGTGCGTGTATGACACTTCCTAATTTCCATCCAAAATAGCCTAACATTGAGTAGATTCGTGAACGTTTAGACTTTTACTGAGCAACTTAAAAGGTTTGGTCTTAAATTGATCAAACCCAAAAATGATTGGCCCCAATTTGAGCTTTTAGCCTAAACTATTAATTGGGCATAATATGTTAACATTGAAGAAAAAGTTTAAAAAACTTGTAAAAATTCTAGTTGTAAGAAAATATTATTATAAACATCAAAACTAAAATTCTTTAAAATTTCCAATTACAACTTATAAATGACTATACTTTAAATAATTATTAACTCATATGTTTGTCTTTTTCGGTGATGTCTAATTTAAACTGTTAATGATAATGAGAATTGGTGACTATAGTTGTTGGACCCCGTTTCCGGAGCCCAACATCGGACGCGGAACCGTGCAACCCGAGCGTGGAGGGAAGACTTGGAAGTTGAAAATTTTGAACAAA
>JAOSBM010000206.1:28703883-28714408 GCA_027568955.1 Erythroxylum tenue
AATTATAATGCTTTGTTGGCATAAGGTTGATTAAAGATGAATGAAATGAAAAAGAAAAATATGGAATGATTTGTATAAAGAGAGAAAAAAAAAATTTATATCAGGATTTTCGGATTAGTCTTAGGGTTTCCAACGCGTCTCGCAACGTTTCTTGATCAATTTTCGTTACAGGATGTTGGACATTCGTTTTCCGATTCGATTCGATTTGTATCCCGATTCGCTATCCTTGTTTAGCTCCGTTTTTCTTCAGTTGGGATCCGATTTCGGATCGGGTCCCAACAAGAAGCATTAATTATTTCTTTTGGAGCATATCATAAAAGGAGGATTTGGCCTACAACACCTTCACTTTTGCCCTCACTTAGCCAGAAACACCTTGACAAAGGCATATTTGAAGTTAAACAGGAATATTGTTTCAATCTGCAAAGGTGTTGCTGCACGTTGCTTATAAAGATATTTTCTGATGATCGTACAGATGCATCAAATTAAGATAGATAAATGTCACTTAATGCATCAAACCTTATTTAGTCAAATGCCATTTTAGCATGCAACATTCACCTCATGCATTTTCCAGCACAAATCTTTTTTTTTATTGAGAGTGTAAGTGGAACCTAGTTTAATGACACTCTTTCATCCAAATCCGATGCATTTTCAAACTTCAACAATGAGGAAAATTTGTTGGTTTCAAAAGTGAGTGCTTATCTAGTTAGATTGGAGGGGACAAAACTTTATTTTGTTTACTGTCTCCTTTATGCAATCACAGTGACTTGTCCTGCTTCAACAGTATATTGGCCGCACCAATTGCCTAGAAAGGAAATGATTGTTGCCCTATATTTGTAGTGCGTTAATCCAACTGGATCTGAATTATTTATACTTGGCTTAAATGACAATTTGTTCCTATTATATTTTTATTGTAAGAAAAATTAGGTACATTAATAAGTTTAAGTAAAATCCTTGCTCGAGCACACTTGCCTTATTTTCCATCAAAATGAAGTAATGAAGGTAAATGTAATTATGTGGTATCAACTAACATACAAAGTTCTATACTTGAAATGTCACAATTCCTTATCCAAAAAAAGAGAGAAGTGGAAGTCTTTACAAGCCTTTGAAATAGACTATTAATCAACCAACTAACTATTTTTAGACTTGTGACTTTTTTAAATTCCAACTAGAATTGTGTTAATCTAGTTTGAATATTATGTGTGACAAATAATATTAGAACAAACCTCTACTAGTATGGTATTGAGTCAAAAGGGTAATGAATAAGAGTGCTTAAAAAAAGGGCCAGACTTTTTAGATTATGGATTAAGCCTTTATAAGGGCATCAAGATTCAATAAAAGGAGATTTGACATTAAAATGAGAGGTCGATATCATAATCTTATCTAGAATGAGATCAAAATTTGAAGTCCTTTAAAAATTATTGATCAATTTCTAAGTAATTGTTTTGGAACTTATAATTCTCTTAAGCTCTAACTGAAATTGTTATTGACTCAAATTTAAACTTAAAATATTAGAAATTCATTTACACAAATATACTACCCTTCATAGTAGAGTAAAGTCGAATTAAATATACTCATTAGTATTTCTAGGTAAAGTATTTGAATGTATAAAATGCCTATAACAATAACAACAACAACAATAATATTAACATCTTAATAGAAATCGCACTGAGAAATGGGATTTGGAGAGATCCAAAAGTATAAAAAACTTATTCCTAACTAATAGAAATCTTGTTTTCGATATGTTTACATGAAAGTCTTTGAAAAGGACAATAGTCAAATACATAAACAAATAACTACATAAATAAATAAATAAAAGTAAAGGTAAAGATAAAAATAAAAATAAAAATAAAGAAATTCAAAATCAAAAATAAAAATAAAAGTAAATAAATAAATAAACAAACAAACAAGAAAGAAAGAAAATAAATAAATAAAGAAAAATATGAAATAAAAAAAACTACAGAGACAAGTGCTACAAATAAAAGTATTTAAGCTAAATAAAAGATTTGTGAATTGGAGGAAAAGATTCAAAAGATCTATGAAAATAGAAGAACTTCTTTATAAAAAAAAGAAAGACCTCTTTATATAAGATTCTCTAATCGTATCTTAGTTTGTCAAAGTTTTCTATTGAGAGTTAAGTCCTCAGTAAGCTCTAGTACGACCATATTATATCTTATCACCTCCTCTCAATTCTTCTTAGATCTTTCTCTCCTTCTTTTACGGTCCTTAAATACAATCTTCTCATATAATCTCATTGGGATGTTAGGATGTCTTCTCTTAAGATATCTAAATCACCTATTCCTTATCTTCCTTAATTTATTATCAATATTAGCTACCCATACTTATTAGTATATTCATATTCTTATCTTTTCTTGTAAAGTTGCACATCTAACAAAGCATCACTATCTTTGTCACCATTAATTTATGATTATAGACCTATTTGATAGGTCAACACTTTACTCCATAAAGTGTGGCCACCCCATGAATATATAAAATGCCTATGAAATTTCATTTAATTTTTTCCTATTGCTTCTTTTGTTTTTTGGTCTCATCTCCTAAGGGTCGAGAGAACCAAAATCTCTTGCAGAAGATTTGAGTTCTCAATTAGAGGCGTCAGAACCATCTGAGTTATAATGGGCAGAGATGTATTGTCGAAGTTTAGCATCAAGACACTGAATCTAAGCTTTCTATGATTGATACATCTGTTGGATTTGTTTAAAAATTGCATCGACTTTAGTATGAGTAACATGATTTTGTTGACTGATTTCATCCATTTTAGAATCAATCCTTTTTTTTTCCCCCATCAGTAAAATAAAACGAACTATTTCTCTGAAAAAATCCAATCAAATAATTTCAGGAATTTCATTATACTCCTAAAAATGATTATGCTGGTTGGCAAGAAATATACTACCTTATCATGGATTAATTTCATAATTACCCCATTTGTTCTCAATGTTTGCATGTACACTTCAAAAGGGTTTTACTAGATCACCCATTTCAATCTGTAAAATTAATGTACGAGACATAAATGGATGTTACTCTTAGTTATGAGTGGTGAATGACTGAATTACGATTGTTGATTATATCCATTGGGAATGAAATTAAAAAATAACCAAGATAACACTTACGTTTCCCTTCTAATTATAATCAAGATGTTGGACTTAAATTATTAGGAAGTAAATCACAAGCACAAAAAATCTTCTGTAATTGCAGCAGGAAATTAAGTTACGATTGAAACAAAGAAACAGAGTATAAAAGGCTTAATAGAGTTGTGGAATTCAATACTATATGCTGCCCGATTCTGTTAATCAATTACTAACACCGAGAAGACTTCACGAAGTCTGAGAACAAGATGTCAACATTATAGACACTATACACTCCATGCCAAATCCTTATTTAAAGGCTAAAAGCCTTAACGTTTTCTCCTATTACACTAATCCATTTAAGATACTGTCAACTAACAAGCATTCGGTCCTTCCAACGTTATTATTCAAGATAAACACACAAATCAAAACAGTTATGTACACTAGCTTCCACTTTATTTATTATAATCACAACAGCACTTTCATAAAGCAGTGAAATCACAGTACATAAACAAACATCCAGACCTGGAACAGCATGAACTCTGGTGAAAGGAAAATTCGACTTTGAGACTCGCAAACACGATTTACAATCTGACAAATAGAACACGTATGATCATGGTCAGTCCCACGAACCCATCTTCTTAACAAAGGAATTTCACCATGCGACTGAGTCAGATCTCACAAGCTGAACAAGCAGAGCACATCAATACACACAGCATACACTCTTACATGTGAAAACAAACAACCCAAGTGAAAACAAACAACCCTTTACTGCCTTACTTGATACCCAGAGGAATTGGAGATGAAAGCTGCTTTAGTTCAGGCAATCAGCCACGCCAGGAAACTTTGTACCTTTAGTAGAGTTCAATACCAACATGATGTCTTGAGTGGTAAGTTGATGGTACAAGCAAAGCAAGCATAGAATCAAAGGAAAAGTTGAGGGTGGGGTTATGGGACCCAAGATACCTAGCACGCATGCGCTAAACCTAAGAGGTTCTCAATACTTGCGGAAAAGGAAGTCTCCATGTTACATCACAGCCCACCACTTTTGTCATCCCATGCGTTCAACTATTGTTGCGACCTTTTATTAACTTCTAATTAACAATAAAGCTAAAACATAATCATTTCTTGTCAACAGTCACAGCCCCATTCAGTCTTCACTCCGGTAATTAAAACTCGCATTTCATCCCCACTAACACACCTACTTAATTGGCCCATTATATTAATCTTCCAGGAAATAGGTCCAAAAGAAGACCCCACGTTTGGAAAGCTCATGTAGTGATTTCAAACTCAACAATTATTCAGGCCAAGGAATGTATTATGCTGCCAATACTTCTCATTCTTCCTTCCACCCCTTAGTCAACAACTACTATTGTAGGAGGGAGTGAATCTTAGCAATGATTTACTCCTACATTTTTCACTCTCAGCTTTAATGACTTCAAGTAATCTATAGCTTCATCAAGTACCAACAATGGGCTTTTGCGCTTTGCACTTGGAACAACGGTCCTGAGAATTTCCAATGTTGCACGAATCTTCTCCTTTCTTGATTGCTTGTTTACTAAATTGGAAACCGATTCCTCTTCTTGGATTTGTTCTATAATGTAGCTCAAATCCGCATAACCAAAAGCCCCTCTAGATTTAATTGAGCTTCTGTTGTCCCCTAGAGATGATCTTTTATACTCACCACCAAGCAACTTCTGTCTTTTGATTGGGAAAACAGAACTAGCAACTTCCTCTGTTATTTCTTCTTGTTCTTGCATCCCATTACACGGTTCAGTCACGATCGGAGAGTGACCAGTGCTCGTCACTTCATCATCGTCATCACTATAATTACCATAACCATCATCATCATCGGAATAAAGCAAGGCATTGATTTCTTCAGTGTCTTCAGGCATCTCACTTTCCTCACCTCCTGAATGATTCCCATCTGCTTCTTTAGCCATCAGCTTTTCTGGATTCAATTGATCCAGTTTACCTGCATATCCTTCAGCCTCTAAATCACTGTAACCAGATTCCATTTTCATAGCAGTTATACTTGGTTTAGGGATGCCAGAACAGAAGGGTCTGTGCATCACTCTTCTTTGATTCTCAGACTGATCAAATATAAGACATCCACTATAATATGCAGGAATAGAACTTGGCATAACAGCTACCATAGGGTGATAATTTTTAATAGAAAAGTTTGTAGCAGGGGCCAAGTTCTGGAAGCGAGGAGGTAAATGACAAGGTAAAACATTGACTTCATTTCTTGGTTGTGTCTTCAAACATGGGACACTTGGGATTGTAAACCCTGACATAGCCACATTTCCAGATGTTGTAAAAGTACCAGCTTTTACACACGCTGACAAACACCCTTGTTGCACAGGCTCTAGTGACGAGCTCATGTCACTGAAATTTGGTGCCACGTATTTCTGGCTTTAAAACTTTGCGACCAATAAATTTATCTGCGGATCACAGAAACAAATACAAAGCCAATAATTATTTGGAAAAGACCGTCTGCTCATCTTGGCTTCAAAACAATAGGATATTCCTAAACTTACCAAGTTCAATGAGTTGATATTGATGAAAATTTAATTGCTTCTTCTCTCCAGAACAACAAAAACAAAAAGGGGAAACTACGATTTCCGGCTTAATATCACAACATAAACTGAGAATCCACCTACGTGACTGGCTTAAGCAAATGACGGAAATATTCAGCCTGGAAAATCAACAACAAATAACAGATTATTCATACCTCTTTGATGACAAGTATGCAGTTAAATGTGATGAATGTATTAACTAACAAATAACACATGCAGGAATTATGCGCTTGATTATAGTATGCACAAGATGTATAACAAAAAGTAATCACTTATATCATGCAAACATTCAACTAAGCAAGCAGGTACAATAGTTGTATGTTACTAACCTGGCAATCCTGCAATGGTTGATAGCATGCAATAACTCTAACTATAATTGTCTGCTTTCCAGCAATTCCATTCTCGTACTTTAATGCCCGAAATCTTGTTTGGCTTGCTGCTTGACACACCATCACTTTTTCTTTTCTTGTTCTTCTTCTTCCCTTTTTTTTTTTTTTGAAACTCAAATCTCAATCTATCTGGATACAAGTTACGACACAAGAAATTCCTAGCAGGAGAAAAAAAACAGCAAAAGGGGCAAGCTTGCACTGTAGATCAAAGAGAAGAGTGGATGTATAGAGCAATTGAGTAGGATAAAACAGAAAATGAAGCAGAATCCCTGAAAGAGCAATGAAGAAAAAAGAGCAGCCAAACAAAGTTGAATAGTAGCTATGTTTTCCCTCAATTTCTTAGCTAATCCTATAAATATCACGGTAAATGACACCAAAAACACTGGATCCCATCAATAATTTGGTAAAGAAAAACAAGCCTGCACTCGTGGTATAAGGTTGCAGAGGTAGAAAGATCTATAGAATAACCCTACAATACAAGTTCAAGCTCACAACTTTCCGGATGATATCAAACGATCGAGTCAACCAAGGCATTTTGATCTCTTCAACTCCAGTCTTTGAGTTTCACTCTTAATTTGTAACGAGACTAGGTGTAAAACCAAGTTTTCCTGCAGGGGTGTAAATCAAGAAAAGAGATAAGAGCTAGAAGTGCCAGAGATATAACCACACAAAAAATTCAACTGACGAACAATATCAATTCAAAGGTTTTCACTAAATTATTAAACGTATTAGATTGAAGGAGTTCCAAAACCCTATTATCCAAACCTAAAAGAAAACATGATTATTGTTAGTCTCTTTTCTTTAGTTAACTCTCCAGAGTCCGGATAGCACAAAGCTCAATAGTTGGTGTGTTTAAGAACCTATTAGATCCTTCTAATTCATTTGTGAAGCCGATCAAACCAAGGGAACCCAAGCATCTTCTTATTCTCCCTCTGATTGTCCACAACAAGAAAGATAGCTAATTGAGCCTTCAATTTCTCAAAATATCAAAATTCCAACTGAGTTGAACCTCCCTTCACCCAGAAAATCAATCATTCAACAGAATCTTGAGAAACCCAGAAACGAAACTCTGTTGTTTCAACAAAAAACAGGACTACACAAAACTACACAAGAAAAAAGAACGTCCAAAAACAAATCACAAGAATAGAGACGGGAACCTAAACAGTCTTGACGATCTTAAATATTCAAATCAATTAAACAAAGAGAGAGCTTTCACTACAGTGGGCACTAATCGTTGCTCGTATCCAACCTTATGAGGAACGTGATTGAGAATCAATCCTCAGAGGTAGCAAAGCGACACGATAAGGAGTTGCTGCCGTTGTAAAAGAAGGAGGTTTCTGTAAAGTAGTAACTAAATCGAGTCACCGAAGGGTTGAATCATACATGTAGAACTACTACTGCATTGTTGGCAACTAATAATATACTATTGGCGAACAGTAATTGACTTGGGTTAGTTGTCACCTTAACCTCACATTAGTTATATGTTTCCCGGTGATTTAGGAAGTAGGAACCCCGTGTCATGTACTTCACACATTATGGGTTTTTCTTCTTTCACTTATGATCTTATTTACTGTGAAAGTAAAGTCATCGACATGAATTCACAATAAGCACATGGTTAGTTAAACCGAGTGCTTTGGAATCATGAAAGCAAATACGTCATTGTGAGTAATAAAAACATAATTTTGAGAAGTTATGGATATCTTCAATCTGAAAGTTGATCAAAATTAAACCTACTAATCAAGATTTTTTTATGTCATTATAGACAAGATAGAAAGAAAGAGCAGGTGCCAGCTGCAAAATTTGTAGGTAATTGTCCAAAACTTGGAGTTGGAAGAAACATTTGATGATAATGGTTACGGGGTTAGTGTATGGCATGAGTTCCATAGGCCTAACAAAGCACGGGTCATGTCTGAAATCTAACATAATTTCAGAATTAAGCATGTGCGTTCACTCATAGCCATCCACTCTACTCATTGGTCACCAACTGTCATGATTGATCATTGAAAAGAAAATTCACCCCGAAGAAAAGTGAAAAAAAAAAGACAAAGCAAAAACCAAAGCAGAGAACAGAAGCCTGCCTTTTGTGCCTTCTTTGTTGAAATACAAAGTTCCGTAAATGAAGCATTCACATCAAACATAAATCAACATACTAGGTTGCGTAGATGATCAGAAATCTATTCTCCATAATAATACGCAGATTGTTTTATTGAATAGTACTTCCTCCGATTTATAATAAGTGTCGTTTTAGGGGAATGCACACTTATTAAGAAAGTTAATGAAATATCTAATATACCTTTTTTAATTACATGTTAAAATGCCTTGTAAATATAATCTGTGTAATCTGTGTAATTAAGATGTGAGAGAAATTAAAGGGTAATTTTAGAAATCAAATCATAAATATGCATAAAAAGTCACAAACGACACCTATTTTAAATAATTAAAATCCCTCTAAAACAACACTTATTATGAATCAGATGAAGTATATGATTAGCATGACTATACTATAGAAAATTCTAGTGTAATTAATCTATAGGGCCTATATCAAGTCTTCCCTTTTCGAAATAGTGTTACTTATTTAATTTAGAGTCAAACATAAAACTACTCTATCTTTTTATTTTCACGAATTAATCATGATTTCGTTTAAGTTCTAAGAAATAGGACTTAAAAGTTGGTTATGACAAAATAGTAATTTCAACAATTATATCACAATTTTTTTATTTTGAAAATCTTGTACAAGCTCTTATAGTGTGTGAAAAGTTCATAATTAATCCCTCTGATTAATCTTATAGTTAATCGTCATTGGTGTGTCATTTTAAGACACGTGATACTCCATGTCAACAACCACATTACAAGAGGTTATTGGGATAACAAGCTATATAAATGTATGTCAAACATATTAATTTATCATTAATTTTATCAAAAAGTATATAAACGAATTTTGTACATAATATAAACTTATTTTTATTAGTAACTAATAAGATATTAATTTTTACCTATATATTAATCAATTTAAATAATGATAATTATTATATTATATTATATTACATCAGATAACAAAGTTAATAAATAATATTATTAATACGTTATAACAATTCATAATGATGTATTATTCTTATTTTATTCATTATTTATCTTTACTTATTTTATATATTTTCTAAAAAAAGAGTTAATAAGTATTATTTAGCAATAGCATTGAATCCAATGTACTAATGACATGGGAAAAGTAGGTAATACTTGCATCGAGTCTATTTGACCAATATGTCAAGAAAAATTTATCAATACTAGTACGAAGTCTAGTCAATAAGACAATAATTTTTTTTGGAAAGCTAAAATGAATTATATTAATCAAAATTCAAGTCCAACACAAGGATAACTTAAACATGCAGTAACATTAGAATAGAGCATTTGAGACCATTACAAGCTTGAAAATGAAACCCATTGAAGAAATACATAGATGGAATATGTTGCTTATAAATTTGGTGAGCCTATCTGGAGCATTTAGCTTCCTTTTGAAAGCAAGCCATAAGATGAGTGCAATTCGAGGATATGTTTGCCATATAAGTCTGAACCTCTTGAATTCTTATCATGTTCTAGCATGAGTCATTTGTAAATTTACGTGAATAAGATTCACTCCATAGTACTTGGTCTTCCTTATTAGGAATTACGGAAGTTCTTAATATCTGGTTTACTATTGAAGTACTAGGTAGAATGTAGCACCTCACTCCCGCAATGACCCGAACCCGATATTGATGGTGATATCCGTGTTCGTACTCTGTGAGGGTGGCGTGCTAGAGCACTCAATCAGTCAGAAATCAGTATACTTTTTTTTTTGAAATCACAACACAATATATGCGAAAAATACATACTCAAATTGGGCCCACATTCATTCATACACATTTTCAATTAACAAAATTTTCAATAGTCATTCGGGCCCTTTCACAAATACGAAATACTTGAGTCATTTCAAAACACAAAATTATACAAAAAGATTCGGAATATACGATTCAATACAAAATAGGGAAAATACAAATACAGACTCGAACTGATCCCAACCTCTATCCTTCACTTGAATGCTATAAGTATACTTCCGTTGGCCTAACGGGGTATTCTTCTGATCCTGAAAAATATTTGTAAATTTTGGGTGAGTTTTGCGAACTTAGTGAGTGACCATCATCGATGGCTCACTCATCATATAACACATACAATTCACATATTTTATATCAGTTCATTAACAATCATAATGAATCACATGCACTTAATTAGTCATTTCATATATTACATTCAACACATATTGCATTCAGAAATCTTTCATGTCATGAATATGCAGTGCATATGAGACTCTCTTTTCATTTGTTATTTTATTATGACCGAGTGCCTAAACTGTTCCGTATTTATTGGATACCGGGCTCATTGATAACTGTCCCATGTAGGGCTCATTAAACGTTGAGCCTGAGGCTCTGAATCACTTTTGAGCTCG
>JAOSBM010000206.1:28724043-28747384 GCA_027568955.1 Erythroxylum tenue
AGCTTAAAATCCTCGAAGCAAGTGATGCAACACGGGGGTAGACTATTGAACCATCGCCGAGCTCCTTCCTGAAAGGCAGTACAGAATGCCTTACATTGAATGGCATCCGAGAAGCAATGTAGATTCATCATCGACTGGAAGTGCTGTAAATAGTCTAGGGGATCGGTCTTTTCAGTATATTTTTCAGGCGTCGGTATTTTGGTACCAACCACAGGGAGGCTATCCAGGATCGTTGGGATGAAAGGAGAGCTATATTGTGTTGATGGATGAGTCGAACGGGAATTCATGGCCATATTGATTCAATCGTCCACGATTTTTTCTAGGGATTCAGCAGAATGGCGATCGGCCATCACACCAATCTGCCGAGCGGGCATCTGTTGTTGTTCCGGCTGAGACTGCAGGATTTGGCGAATCAATAGATTGGCCGCTTCCTCTATCTGCCTTCGGGTGAGGGAGGTTTGTTGTGATGCAGGGTGCGAAGTGGTTCCGACATTGTCCTTTAGGGCTACACTTTGTGCTTCTTGTTCTCGGTCGTGAGGTTGTGGCTGATCATCCGGGCGCGAAGATTGCGTGTGGTTATTTGGCGGTATCTCGTCTGCACTAGGATTTTAGGTGACGGGTTGAGGCGATGTCAACGGAAGGGCAGCGGGTAATCGCAGGCCCATCCGTTGCAATGCAAGTGCCATGACGGCGGCTACATCAGGATTGGCTGCTGCCGCCTGGCTGATCTGCATGGTTCTCGACGTGGTGCCCTGACACCGGGCCCCACGGTGGGCGCCAACTGGTTATACCTGATTCTGTTGAGGCTGGATGCTGTTGCTTGGATCCTTTGTTTCGGTAGGTTTGAGCTTGGGAGTACCTGCAAAATAATAAGGCACGCCGGGGGTTGGTTGCCGGCAGGCCCCTCCGACGCTCAAGTCAATCATTGTGTGAGGGTTTTGGTGGTTGTGAATAGAGAAAAGTCGGGTTCTAATGTCGTACCTGAATCATGGCAAAGTAGTACCTTATATAAGGAGCAGCTGCTAGGTTTAGGTCTTTACGTAGATCTTTACGTGTGCATGGGAGGTTGTCACCTACGACTGGGCTGTTGACGATTGGACCTGGGCCTGGGCCTAGCACTGCCGACCTAACCACGTGATATTTCACAACAAAAAATATCGCGTTTTCAAAATCCGTTCTTTTTTCTCTGCACTCTTTTCTCTCTACGCCGCAACTTCATCTCTGCGCCGCATCTTCATCCAGCATCTTCATCCTCTCTGCGCTTCATCTTCATCCAGGTTTGTGTTTATTTATGTCTTCATAGCTCTTGTTAGTGTGCATATTTCCATATCATTCAAAGGCCAGCCTGTGTATTCTTTCCAAACATCCTTCACAATCACCCTATACTCATCACCAAACTCGAGCTTGAAAGTGTCGCGAATGGCTTCAGCAGAGGCACGATGACCACCACCTGTGTCACTCATAAGGATCAACACGTTCTTGGTTCTCTCAGCACCCATCTGAACAGGTTCCATGTTCCCATACACTCTCCACAGAGGACAATGATTGGTTCTCTTAGCACCTATCAATGGAGGTTGATACCGAGGTGTCGAACTATACTGAAAGAAGTAGAGAAAAATAAAAACGAGAGAACCCAGATACAGAAGAACTGTGTGAAAGACGCAGAGAAAAATAAAAACAAGAGAACCCAGATAGAGTGGAACTGTGTGGACTAATAAGCCTTTTATGTTACCTATCAGGCATTAAATGCATCCATTTACATGCCTTGCATTCATTCGATGCATCTTTGAAACATTAAATGCTTATGTTGAAATGCCTTACTTGCAACGTGTATTCATGGCTTCCATCGGTTTTTATTCACTAAAAAGCTTCATCTTTAAAATAAAATAATGGCCATATATTAAACGCTTATGTTGAAACAATTAAATGCCTTTGAAGTAACGTGTATTCATGCATTAAATGCAAAGTTGAAATATTAAATACATTTGGTAATTATGATGGATATATTTTATTGATTGGAACGACTTAATATAATTTCTAATTTTTATGATTTTATTATATATAATTAATGTGTAATTTTTTAATAATATTTAATTTGCATATATTTAATTTTAACTATAATGATAATTAATTAATTTAAAAATATAATGTATTATATTATAATTATTACACATAATAGTATAATTACAAAAGAATAGAAACATGATAATAAAAAAAACATATTTTTGTTTTCAATTTTTTTAGAAATCTCAACCAAACAGGTTTTTGCTTTCGGTTTTTATATTACAAATATCAACCAAACAGGTTTTCGTTTTTTTAAGAAAAAAACAGAAACCAAAAACAGGAAACAGAAACAAAAAATAACAACAGAAAAATAAAAGTGGAACCAAACGGCCCCTTAGTTTACAATCATATCAAACAAATAAATATATAATTAGCAATTAATAAATATAATAAATTATAAAATTAATTCATATTAAATATGTTATAGTTTTAACATAAGTAATGATATGTAAATATGAACATAATTAATTCATATTAAATGTATTATAGTTTTAACATAAGTAATGATATATAAATATGAACAATCAATAAAATCAATTTATTTGATATTTACATTATGATTTGTTATCTCAATCAGCCTCTTATGAAGTGGTTGTTCACATATTCTAAAAATGTCAAGTATGCAAAAGTTAATGGAGAAAATTAAAATAATAACTTATTTTGGATTGTTCATAAAATACATGAGTATTCCATAAGATTTTGAAATTTTTATATAATTCATAAATTCATAGGGAAGGTTGGTGTACCTTACCTAAATAAAAATTACTTGACATCAACGCAAGCCATGACATGATTGTTCTTATTAAAGCAGAAGAATCATATACTTATATTATCCCATTAAATATATGCCAAAGAATCATATACTTGTTTTTTAACTTCATCCAATCCACCTTGGATATTTGTTTCATGAGAGATCCCAATAAATCCCCAACCCTAATGAGTTAGATGCTTTATTTTTTCAGAAGGCATGGTGACTAATAGGTAACATGATTATAAATGTGGTGTTGGAATTCTCTACCAGGGATAAACTTCTTAAAGAATTAAACAGATCCTTTGTTTGCCTTACTCCTAAAAGGTTGAATTCCAATTCCCTTAATGATTTTACACCTATATCTTATTGTAATTCCATGTACAAGATTTTGTCCTAAATAATTACTAAAAGGTTGAAGAAGGTACTAAAACATAAAATCAATAGCCCTACTTAAAGAACATTTATACAAAGTAAAAGCATATGTGACAATTTGATGCTTGCTTAAGAGTTGTTTAAAAGCTACAATAGTAAAAAGACTTGTAAGAAGTTGTGCCTTAGTTATTGACTTTAACAAAGGACTGGACTCTTTACACTAAAGCTTTATACTGGACACATTGTAGGCATTTGGTTTCCTAAGCATCTTAATCTCTTAGATATACTAGTAAATTTCAATAGCCTCTTAATTCTTATTAATGGAGAACTAACAACTTATTTTCTAGTAGTTAAAGGTGTGAGACAAAATGATCCAATCTCCCCTTTCCTATTTGTTTTGTGCTTTGAAGTGCTATTTAAAATGCATATAATGGTACAAACTCCAAAATTTCATCATGAATGCAAAAACTACAACTATATTAAGGAAATAGAAAGGATCCTAAATAATCTTCAGCTGGGCAAAGCTAATTATGTAACTAATTCCAAGGAAAGGTGTTAGAAGTTTGCTTATCAAAGGAAGAAGGAGGTTTGGGTATAAATTCAATCAAAACTATTAAGAACATGTACTTAGATAAAAGAATATGGAAACTTTTCACTAACAATAAGTCAAATTGGGTGAGATGGATGCACTCATACTTAATGAGGATAAAATCTTGTGGTCTATCAAGCTAAACCAAGTTATTCTTGTACCTTTAATCAATTACTGAGCTTAAGAGAAACATGGCTTAAGTTATGAAAGTTTTAATTAGTAATAGTAAGAGAACGTGGTTTTGAATTGATAATTGATCTAAGCTAGGTCCTCTCTTCATATTTCAAGAACTTGATAGATTGAAATATGTAATTCCTCTTTCAAATAAGTTTGAAGATATCATCTTTAATGGAGAATGGAGTTGCATTCATAAAGGTCTTGGTCTTATCATGAGTTTAATTCTTAATTATATACCTATAGTAAAGGAATAAGATAGGATTGTATAGTTAAAGCATAACTCTAAAACCTTCATAAATGATTCGTATCTTACATTCTTTAAGGAACCAATTATACAAGTTAAATGGTGGAGGCTAGTCTGATTCCCAAGTAACTCTCTTAAGACATCTTTTATACTATGGATGACAATTAAACAAAAGCTATAGACCATAGATAGACTAAAGGATGTGGCATTAGCCAATTATAGTTGTAATTTCTACAATCAATCCTTGGATCTTGTTACCTATGATTTTGCAAATACTTTTCGGAAATCGGTATAGAACATTCGTAAGATCCAATGCTATGAAAATAGTTGAAAACAAGTCCTAACTTGGGCAAAATAAACAAGATTCACTCACTAAGGGTACTATTTTGTTTTCAAGTAATTATTACATTGAGGGAGATTATTCTTGGGATGACTCTTCGATTCTTAAGCAGGTGATGAAGTTGAGGGAGATAATTTATCCCTGCATTAAACACAAATTTGGTAATGGTGAAAAGACATAGATTTGGTTTGATAATTGGCTTGATATAAGCCTTATTGTACATGTATATGAATTTCATCAACTAGGGAATAGAATGCCACTAGTTTAAAAGTATCATCCCTGATTGTGAATGGAGAATGACAAGGAGCTTTCAGGGGATTCCAATCACTTTTGGAATAATTCCCTCAATTAACTAATATAGAGAAAAAGGATGTTATTACCTGAGGATTGAATTAGAATGGCAAATACTCTAATCATTCATATTAAAAGTTGTTTTCAAATAGCTCTATTGTATTCCCTAGGTTTAATCTCTTATGGAGTACTACTTCAGCCCTAAGGCCTCCTTCATCACATGGCTTGTGATCTGGAATAGGCTTAAAACTAAGAGTCAATGGCATTACAGTGAGGATGATACATGTCTACTTTATAATATGATAGTGGAAGATAGGATCACCTTTTCTTTCTTTGTCGCTTTTCCAAAGCTACCTGGAGCAGTATTTTGCATATGTTACTAGATAAAATTGTTGATACAATTGGGAGCAAGCACTAAATTGGGTCATTAGAAACTCTAAGTAAGGAAAAACTAATGCTAGTCTTTACAAAGCAACCTTCACTCTCACCATCTACTTCATTTGGAAAGAAAGAAATAGAAGAAGATTCACTGAAAAGAAAGAAGAGAAATATCATATTGCGGACAAGATTGTTAACCTAATCAGAGATAACATCTATGTTAAAAATGCACAACACACTCTTTCTATGGAAATCAAATGTAGATGGTGTCTCTAACTCATCTTAGCAATTTACTAAAAGACATATGTACTGTTTTTCCTCTTAGATCCTTCCGTATCATTATAAATTGAATGCAGGCTAATAGCCTATAACTCATTGTAATATTGCAATAATTTCAATATATTAATTTCAGTAATAATTTCAGTAATAATTAGCTTATAAAATTAATTAATTAATATAATAATTTCAGTAATAAAGCATAATTATATTATCAAAATTGGAGATCAAACAAAAATCACAATTATTATGGACATGAGATGATCAATCTTAAAGTGCCCAATATTTACAATTTTTTTAATTCAGTACCTAAATTTTAAAAATTTTCAATCGAGTGATCAATTTTTAAAAGTCTTAATAATTTAATTTAAAATTTTAGTTTTATTAGTAATTTGCTAATTTAATTAACAAAATTTTTGCAAGTCATAACATGTAAATGTCAAGTAGACATCTATATATTATAAACAAAAAAGATTTTATTAATTAAATCGGCAAATTATTAATATCATGTTAACGCTTGTACTAAACTATTAATATTCCAAAATTTTGATTGTTTAATTAAAATTTTTTAAAAATTTAACACAAAATTTAAAAACCAGTATCAGCAATGAATTTAATGGAAGGTCGGAAACACCCCTAACCCAAAAAACCCACCTAGAAACGCATCCATAAACCTCATAACCCAATACCCAAAACCCTTTCCTTCACACGCAACAATGGCCCAAACCCTAGCTCGAACCCTCACATTGACCATGTCACGCCTCCTCAATATCTCTCTGGTCCTACCCAGACGTCTCCTTTCCTCCACCGCTGTAACGCGTCTTCCGTCTCCGTCGTCCCTTCAGTTGTGCCGACGATCAGTGCTCCCACTCTAGCATGCCTCGAAATTTATCAATCCCATCCGATTCACTTCGGTTCGGTGCCGTGTCAACCGGAGTGGCTGCTCGGCGTATTCTCCGTTGAGTTCCGGGTCGAACTTCAGCGACCGGCCGCCCAATGAATTGGCTCCGCTTTTTCCTGGGTGCTATTACGAGCACTGGCTCATTGTCATGGACAAGCCTGGTGGTGAGGGCGCTACTAAACAACAAATGATTGATTGTTACATTCAGACCCTTACTAAAGTCGTTGGCAGGTACATGGGTCTCTTTTAAATGGATCTGTTTTTATTGGGTTTGAACAAAAGTTTCGAGCTTTTTGGATCTAAGGTACTGTTCTTGGTGTGGTGAATTAGTGAGGAGGAAGCGAAGAAAAAGATTTATAATGTTTCGTGTGAGAGGTATTTCGGATTTGGATGCGAGATTGCTGAGGAGACCTCCAACAAGCTTGAAGGTTCGGTTTCTCAGTTCCTTTTGTTCTCTTCGTAGACCACTGTTTTGTTTTGTTTCCTTTCCTTTGGTATTTCTGTGCTGACAGGATTACCTGCTGTTCTGTTTGTTTTTCCTGATTCTTATGTTGACCCTGTCTACAAGGACTATGGTGGTAAGTTTCTTTGTTTTCCTGTTGTACGCTGTTGTGTTAAACCTGGCAGCATTGAAGTATAATTATATGCATGTGTTCGTGTGCATTGCTTTTAAAATTTTTGTTTACACAATTCTGTCCTAAAATTAAAGTCAATAATGTATGATGAGAATTTTGCGCTTTGTCTGACAGTCCATCTTGTCAAAGCTAAAGAGCTCATAGGCAATGTTTAGCTTTGAATGCCAATGGACTAACAACAGAGCGTCTCTACGCTATTCTGTTTGGTTACATATTATGTAAATGAAGATCCGTGGAGAAAAGGCATGATTATTATGGTGTTTCTTTACAGTGTGGAGATTCTGTGATTACTGCCGCTGTTTCAAGTAAAGTACTGATCAAATAATTGCTTTAATTTTATGATTTTATCATAAGTTGTGGTATGTAGGAACTGAATTTCATTCTAACGCATTTTGAGGTTTTTGAACCTCACTAACCTATGTTGACCTTTATTTTGTTTCTCAAGCACTCGTTTTGCACTGCCTATTTTGACATTACCCTTCTTCCCCCAGGGTCCTTATAGCATAGTAGTTAATGGTTTTTATTATTAATTAATGTATGCAATCGAAGCGGAGAATTTCCCTGACTATTCCGTAAACTTGAATTCAATTGGTTCATTAACTTGTATCGTCTTAACTATTCTATGTTGCATATGAGATATCGTGGTCTATTTTTGAGAAATTTGGATGTCCAAAACCTCACAACTCCCTTTTAACTATATATGTGATGTAGCAGTCCATCTTGGCAAAGTTAATAGCCCGAAAGGGTAATGTCTAACTTTGAATGCTAATGGACTCAAATGAATTAGTCATGCACTGTTCCGTTCTTCCTTGCTTAATGGACCTGCAGGATCATTGGCAATGATACATAACTAATTGTTCCTATAGTGTACCTTATGCTTTAATTAATACGTGAAATATGGTTTGAGAAGCAATATCCATTTCTCTATGCTGTAAGTACTCGCAGTAAATTCCGTCACTTGCGGTTCATTTTATGGGAGAGTAAAATGAGTTCATTTCACTGTCTTAACCTATACCAAAAGTTAAAGAAGTTGTGACGTTCTACAATCCTGATAATGCTTATGTGCACCTTTCTTGATATTGCAGCTGAGTTGCTTGTGAATGGGGAGATAATTCAGAGGCCTCCTGAAAGGCAGAGGAGGGTGGGGCCACAGCCACAGAGGGCTAACGACAGACCAAGATATAATGACCGAACTCGATATGCGTCGGAGGGAGAACGTGAGATACAGAATCTGATGAGAAAGCTACTTGTATAGGCTGTGGCTTTACTGCTATTTGTATGGGTCCAGTGTTACGTGAAATTATGGATAGTGGAGTCATTGGCGTATGTGGTTAAGTGAAATGAATGCTTGATGGCAATAGCAGATATGATTCTTTTCAAATTAATGGCATTTGCTTCTAGTTCTTATTCTTTTCCTGCTACCCTCCATTATAAACTTTAGGCATGTTTTGGAGTACTGTGGTGTGGGTGAATCTGAAATCAATATGGCTTCCAAATTTGGCTTTTAAGATATTTTTGTTCATTTTTCTTCAAACTTAAGGATATCTGCATTAAGATGCCCTGCAGACGGTCATATTAGAATTTCGGATATAATGATATTTCTCTTTCTTAGCTTTTGAGATGTTGATTGTGAACGAGTTGGTATAGTTAGCTTTTGGAAAGAGTGATGTTTATCTTCACAAATTCCCTGTTAAAACTGATTAATGCTATTATTATTCATCTCGAAGGATGTCAATTAATTGCAAACAAAAGAATTAAGATCCGATGAATGTACTGGTCGGAAGTGTCAACTAAATATTTGTTTCCTATTCAATCACCTATTCATTAAAACTGCAAGTCTTTAATTAGCTTCCGCACCTGCTCTAGTGTGACAAAGAGCACCACAGTGAAGGGTCCTTGCCTGGAGACTGTCAGCATAAATCCCTTGTACAGAGCTGTCGGACCCTCAGACCTCACCGTTTTCATGGCACAATCCAAAGCACCCATGTATGGCGGCACGGCTCCTGGTTCGACTTTCATATTCATGACCCTTGTCTTGATCACGTCAATAGGATTTGATATCACAGCGGCCACCAACCCTGCAAGAAAGCTCGCAGTCACATGAATCCCAATGCCATCTCTCATCACACCATTCTCCAGCATCACTTCCTTGATTTGATCATAAGATGCAAGCTGTGATGCAGTCACAATCATAGCTCGATTCATCGTGAGGCTTGAACCACGCCACAGGCTCCAAATTCCCTCCTGCTTTGCCATTTGACTCAACGCATCAATCACACTCTTATAGCTGCGACGTTGGTCAATAGGGAGACGTCCGTCAGCCTGCATGCGGACCATTGCTAAGTCGGCGGGGTTCCCAATGACAGCTCCAATACCACCGGCAATGAGGCCAGCCACTATCTTGTGAGCAAGTGGCAAGTTTCCAGTTTCAGGGTCTGCCAACTTCTGTTTCAGGAATGCATAAAGGCCCATGCGGGTTGTGGAGTATAGAGCTTGGCGGAGTATAGTGGCAGAGACGCCAGAGAAAAGAGCGGCCACACCTTCCGATTGGATGATACAAAGGCCAACGGAGATGGGTCCGACACGGCCTTGGTGCGGAGCTTGTATGATCGTAGAAGATGGTGGGCAAATTCTGGCAGAGGTGAGAGTGTTTATAGCGAAAGCTGGACGATACGGTTGCATGGCAGGAGCGGTACTTGAAATGGATGGTTCACCATTCAGTTGCATGCGAACCTTGATGAGATCCAGAGGATGTGTGGAGGCTCCGGCGATGATGGAGGCAATTCCTCCTTCAATAAAACCTTTCAAGCCCATGTTTATTATTCTCTCTTCAATGCTTCTTGTCTCCAAGATTGAAATGAGGTCTGAGATAGACTGTTGGGAGTTTTTTGAGATGTAGTATTAGTTTAGTGTAGTGACTTTTTATTTTTATAGAGCAAGCGAATAAGGAATATAGAAACACGACATTCTTGTTCGGCTGCTTTCGGCATATACGGTTGTGTCACTATCGTGACTCGGTATATGCTAAGATGCTATTGTCTTGTCAGGCTTCAAAGACAGAAATCTATTCAGTAATAAGGATTTCATTTTTTTTTCTATGGGATTAAACATACTCAGTTTATGATTCGTCCAATTCTATAGAGATGGACTCGAGGAAAAAAAAAAAAGTAGCATACGTGCGAAAATCATAAAAAGTTTTTACATAATAACAGAAAAGAATAGTATAACCAACTTAATTTTAATGGTCAAAGTGTAAGAATCCAATCATAGTCGAATCACAGATGCAGCAGAAAATATTTTTTTTTTACAAATTCTGAACGAATCCTAATAATTGAATAAAATTGAATAAAACATGAATACGAATAAAAAATCGTACCTTGGTCATGTCCTTGTTGAAAATCTTTTTTGAAACTTTTCTGATTTGTCAACCACAAGTTGTTCAATTGTGCAGACTCTGATAATATCCATAGAAATTCTCAATACTTTTTTGAGAGAAATAAGACAAAAGTGCTAGCTTCGAAGTGTTCTTCCTTTACTTAAATAGAAAAATCATTAGGTTATGATGTATAATTTAATCTTTTTTGTCATTCAATATCTTAATTGGACGGAGTATAGATATAGTGTTTACGTTTTGGGTCCAATTATGTTCGTTATTGCTAATTAGTGATTAATTCTAATTGAAATTTGAAAATGCCTTTTCAAATATCAAATTACTCTGGCTAGAGAATTCTATAAATTATTACTAATCAAGAACAGTAGAATATTCTCCTAATTACTTTAGAATGACGAATCCTATATTAACTTACTCAACTATCTCTATATAGTTTATATTGTATCTAATTATTACCGATTGAATTATCTTAAGACGATTCATAAGTAGTATCAAAATACAGTAATTCCCATACGAGATACCTTGATAATCTCAAGTCTGAGGATCAATTATACAACCATCATTATGAGATAATCCACAAACACATAAGTAATATTTCATTTGGAATTCTCATATTCGGGTCAGTTCAATAACTTATTATCTAATAATCACCCACACATTAGGTTAAGTACCTCCATACTTTAATTTATAAGATCAATTATTTTCTTCATAAGAAAGAAACATAATGTGTGCTAGTTTTACCATTTCAATAATATCTCGTCTTGAATTAGGGACAGTTAGAAAAAAATATGTATAAATTGAATATCATAATTATGATCTCATCATAATTTTAATTACACAGTAATTATTCCAAGAATTTTACCTTTAGTATTAAAACATAAAATATTAATTAAATTAATACATAAAGATAAATAAATCCTTTTTCATTAATTAAAATAATGTCATACATTGATTTGCATCCAATTGATTGGCTACAAAGGCATAAACTAACAATCTCTCACTTGCACTAAAGTCAATCGCCTATGAATTTAATATACCATATCCATCCATATGTCGATCATGTCTTTTTTGAGACAATAGCTTAGTAAGAGGATCTACTAGATTCTCTTCAGTGGGAACTCGCTCTAATGCTACGTCTTTCTGCTCCATTATCTCCCTAATCAAGTAAAACTTCTTAAGTACATGTTTGGACCGTTGATGAGATATGGGTTCCTTTGCTTGTGCAATAACACTGTTGTTATCACAGTATAATAGGCTCAACAATGCTAGGAATCACTCCAAGTTCAATGGTAAACTTCTTGATCCAAATCGCTTCCTTTGTCGCCTCTGACACTGAAATGTACTCTGCTTCAGTTGTTGAATCAACAATCGTTGGTTGTTTGAAACTCTTTCAACTTACTGCACCACCATTTAGAGTGAAAATGTACCTTGACTGCGATAAACTATCATCAGGTTTTGACTGGAAACTAGCATTTGAATATCTTTGAACTCTTAAGAAAACGTCTTTAGTTTTTCTCAAGTACTTTAAAATGTTTTTCACAACCGTCTAGTGACCCTCACCTGGATTGGCTTGAAACCTACTCATTATGCTCAAAGCATAACAGACATCTAGTCTAGTACATAGCATCGTATACATGATTGATCCAATTGTCGAAGCATACAAAATACAATCCATTTTTTTATCTCCTTTTGTGTCTTTGGACATATACTCTGTGAGAGATAAATCCCATGCGACATGTGTAAGAATCCCTTCTGGGAATTCTCCATGCTAAAACTCTTTAGCACTTTATCTATATACGTAGGTTGGGACAATTCAAGCAACCTTTTTGATCTATTTCTATAAATCTTTATTCCCATAACGTAGGCTACTTCTCCTATATCCTTCATAGAGAAGTTCTTGGGCAACTAAATCTTTACAGTCTGTAACATAGGGATGTCATTTCTAATTAGCAGTACATATAGTACTAATAAAATAATTGCACTCCCACTAACCTTCTTATAGATCATCCACATTTTTTATAAAATCAAATTCTTTGATTGCCTCATCAAAATGGATGTTCCAACTCCGTGACGCTTGCTTAAGTTTATAAATGGACCTTTGCAACTTTTATACTTAATTAGGAAATCTCTTGGATTCAAAACCTTCAAGTTGTTTCATATACATATCCTCCTGCAAATTCCTATTAAGAAATGTTGTTTTGACATCCATCTGTTAAATTTCATAATCATGATATGTTGCTATAGCTAATAAGATCCTGATGGATTTTAGCGCATCTACTGGCAAAAAGGTTTCATTAAAATTAACCCTTTTTTTTTGTAACCTTTAGTTACTAACCTCGCTTTGTACGTATATTGTCATCTATGTCAGTTTTTCTCTTAAAAACCCCACTTGCTTCCAATAGATACAATACCATTAAGCGCATCCACCAAAGTCCATCCTTGGTTAGTGTACATGGATTCCATTTCAGATCTCATAGCTTCTTGCCATTTTAAAGAATCAATGTCAAACATTGCTTTTTAAAAGTAGTAGGCTCGTCATGTATGAGTGATACATTACCTTTTACCTGCTCAATATGTATATCTAATCTAGTGGGAGGATGACGTATCCTACTAGTTCGTCGCGAACTATGTGTTTCTTCAACTCTTGGCTGTACATCATATGTCTCAACTTGAGGTTCTTGTTCCATTTCGATGTGAATTTGTGGCTTTTAAATTTATCTAAGTTCAACCTCACTCCAACTACTTTCTTTGAGAATAAATTCTCTTTCTAAGAATGTACTATGTCTTGAGACAAACACCTTTTAATCAATAGGACGGTCGCGAACTATGTGTTTCTTCAACTCTTGGTTGTACATCATATGTCTCAACTTGAGGTTCTTGTTCCATTTTGATGTGAATTTGTGGCTTTTAAATTTATCTAAGTTCAACCTCACTCCAACTACTTTCTTTGAGAATAAATTCTCTTTCTAAGAATGTACTATGTCTTGAGACAAACACCTTTTAATCAATAGGACGGTAAAATTGATATCCAAAACTCTCTTTCGGATACCCCACAAATTTACATTTATTTGATTTAGCTTGAAGCTTATCAGATATAGCACGGTTCACATCCCTAAATCTTTAAGGGTGATAATCCAGGTCTCTACCAATCTATATCTTATATGGTATCTTATCAACTGATTTAGATGGAACTCTATTTAGAAGATATATTGCGGTTTCAATTGCGTATCCGCAAAAGGACATAGGAAGGACTGCATGACTCATCATAGAACGTATCATATCTAATAGTGTACGATTTCTCCTTTCAAAAACTCCACTATGTTATGAAGTTGTAGGAGGAGTCTATTATGAGAGAATCTCGTTCTCTTTTAAGTAACCTAGAAACTCGTGGGCTATGTATTCACCATGATCTAAATGTCTTAATACTTTTGCCGGTTTGTTTCTCAACCTCTAGTTTAAATTCTTTGAACTTTTCTAATGATTTAGACTTTTATTTCATCAAGTACACATAACCATATCTAGAATGGTCATCTGTGAATGTAATGAAATACGAGAATGCAACTCTAGCATTTGTGGACATAGGCCCACATACTTCTGAATGTAATAATTCTAACAACTCATTAGCATGTTTTCCCTTTCCCTTAAAGGGTAGTTTGGTCATCTTTCCCAATAAACAAGATTCACAAGTTTCATATGATTCATAATCAAAAGGATCCAAATATCCTTCTTTATGTAATTTTGTGATTCTAGTTTCATTGATATGACCTAACTTACAGTGCCATAAATAAGATGAATTTTTGTTACTTAATTTTCTTTTCTTACTATTTATATTAAGAATTGGCCTTTCAAAATGTAACTCATACAAACCATTTGTAAGTAATCCAAATCTATAATAAATATCATCTTTATAAAAGGAGCAACTGTTATTCTTAATTACAAAGACAAATCCATTCAAATCCAAATAGGAAATATAAATGATATTTCTTGTAATAACAGGAACATAATAACAATTATCAAGTTCTAATACAAGGCTAGAAGGTAAAGTTAACTACAAGTTCCTACAACTAATGCAACAACTATTGCTCCATTGCCAACTCGTAGGTCCACTTCGTCTTTCTTCAAAGATCTACTCTATGTTAACATTTGCATGTTATTACAAATATGAGAACCACATCCAGTATCTAATACCCAAGTATGTGGAACAGAAGTTAAAAGATTAATCTTAATCATAAATGTACCTGAAGAGACAGCTTCCTTAAACGTTTTAGCTTTCAGGCTAGCAAGATAAGATGGGTAGTTCTTCTTCCAATGTCCGTTGACTCCGCAATGAAAACATGTGCCCTTATCATTGCTCTTCTTCTTGACACCTCCTTTGGCCTTTACTACATTAGTAGAAGCCTTCTGTTTCTTGTTCTTATTCTTCTTATGGCCCTTTTTCTTGCTCTTAGAAGAACCAATAACAAGTACAAAGTTGGGTTCCTTCTTAAGGCACCCTTCCGCAATCTTGAACATGTTCAATAGTTCAGGCAATGTCATGTCCTTCTAGTTCATGTTGAATTTCATGACGAACTGTGAAAAGCTTGAACTTAGAGACTACACCACTAGATCAATGCTTAACTTTTGGTCCATGACAAAACCTAATTGGGCCAATTTTTCAATAAACCCAATCATCTTTAGCATATGCAAGTTGACTGAAGATCCTTCTGTCATCTTGTATTGAAACAGTGCCTTGGATATTTGATATCTCTCTACCCTACTTTGTGCACCAAATAACTCCTTAAGATGTGGTATCATAGTAGGTGCATCCTTGTTCTCATACTGCCTCTGAAGTTCAGGAGACATGCTAGCTAACATCACACATGTAGCTTGTTCAATGCCATCAACATAACGTTGATATTTCTTCCAATCTTCATCAGTTGCATCTGAACAAGGTTCTAATGGAGTAGGAGTATCAAGAATGTATAACTTATTTTCTTGCCTAAGAACTATTCTTAAGTTTTGATAGGTAGCATTTGTACATACTTTTCTTAGGATAATTTGTTAGTTAATTGTGATAAATTAATTGTTGTTAACTTTTTTAGCTTATGTTTTGTCTTAGTTTCATATAACTGTATGATTATGTATGAATGTATATGAATATGTATGAATGTGTGTGAATTAGGTCTTTAAGATTAGGTTTTGCATGACATTGTTCCACATCGTTTTCTTACTTTATGTTGGTATGAAATCATGTGTTTTGGGCATGATTAAGTGACTAATTTTGAACCAAAGGAAAGCTGGAATTTTCTTAAGCCGACCCATCACCAATGTTAAGCTTTCGCAAGATACCGTTCTTATTGGATGTTTTTGTTTTTCATCCAAAAGAAAGAGGAGAAATTCATTTTCAAATTGGTGAAATAACATCCCAATTTGGATAAGAAATCAATAAGATATCAGGGATTGAAGTCAAGACAGAAAACAGAGTTTTCTAGAAAATTCCAGTTGGCAACTTCCTCCTTCTTACGTCATTTTTAGCATTAAATGGGGTATAAAAACTCAATTTTAAACCCTAGAAAGGAGGAGGTCATGCAAGACATCCAAGGGAGAGAGAAGAACGCATTTTTGAGAGAAAGACCAAAAGAATTCAAGGTGTAATCAAAGGATTTCAAGGAGACACAAAGCTTCCTCCATAGAATTCTAGCTTTGCTCTTCAACATATAAGCCGTACTTCTTCTCTTTTCTTGATTCTTTATTGTATTTTGTTAATTGAGAAGGATGAATGGATATGTTATGAACATGTTGGATGAGATTTTAATGGATTTCTACGTAGTTAATAGGGTTGTTATTGCCTAAACTATGTAGTACCTCACTTTATTCAATGTTATGGATGTGTTTGATGTTTATGGTATGTGGTCGTCCATGCATACTTAGCTCATATAGAGATATGAAGTTAAGAAATATGTTAGTAAGTGATATGAGAGTGGGCTTACACCAAGAACACTCCATATATCAAGTTACCTTGCCATTGAGAGAGAGATCTTAAATGGAAAAGTGGTTGTCTAAAAATATGTTCATATTCTTTTAATGGTTAAGTGAAAAATGGGAAATGAGAGCTTACTAATTCATTTACATCATTAAACAAGGCTTATTTGGTTCAAGTAATGAGAGTGAAAGAACTAGGACATTAGGAAATTTTGGACTAAACATAATGAACATTTTTAAAGTGGGAGAATACATAGTTAGGTAATGACAATCCTAAGTTGTTAAATTGATACTTTGATTCACCATTTTCTAAATTTGTGTTCTTACTTTTGTGACAACCCTAAAGTGTGTATGTATGACTCTTAATTTTTATATTTTGGATCTTTCAAATCTAATTCTTTGAGTTTCCTGAACAAACAAAATTTGGATCATTTCTGTAACTAACCAATCCCTATGGGACGATACCTATCTATACTGTGATTTCTAATCTGTATACTTGCAAGATAAGAGGTTTTAATTTAAAAATTGGAAAATTACCTATTAAGTTTCGTAACCAGTCTGAAAAGTTGGGTCCAGTCAACTTGTTAGTATCCATGATGCTCCTCAATGTCAGGTTGGTACTCATCTTTAGATTCAATAACCGAAAAACATAAAAAGAGCAAATATTAGTTTATATCCAAAATTAAATAAAATAAGGACTTTAAAATTATTTAATTACTCCCACTATTTTATTCAAAATAATAGCCCTCACTATTATATCGAAAATTATAAAATAATTTCCTAGTGGGCTAAGGTCCTATTTAAAATTAATTGATCTTGAGTTTGCACAACAAACTAACTAAATTTAAATTAGGTAGAAGACTTCTTTTCAATCACATCTCATGTAACTCCTAGAACTGTTAGATGACAACTTTTGCCAGAATATATCACATATATTATTCCTAACCCTGCCTCTAAATTCATATGATCATGAGTTTGTTCATCCAAATCATACAAATTTAGTTAAGTAAGACCTATTAATTTAAGATAAAACATATCCGGATTAAAGTGATCTTGAGTTTACTCAACAAGCCAAGCAATAAATAGAATTCTGGTTTTATTATCAAATAATAGAAGACAACTATCACATTCCTAATGTGTACTTAATATTTAACTGAGGGATTTATAATTTTCCAAAAATTACCGGTCTCATTAAAATAATATAATCACATTATATTTATAATTTCAAACATAATCTAATTATGAACGAAATTATTTAAAAACCCTTTTCTTGATTCTAATTATTGATTTGATAACTAATTTAATTTAATAATTCAACTCTTAAAAGATTAAACTAAATTCAAAACCCTTTCCAAATAAAAATTCCCTTTGAAAACAAAATTTCAAAATTGTCAAAATTGGAAACACTTCATTTAATTTTATTACGAGTATATAAAAATTAGGTTTTTTTTATATTTAAAAAATCAAAAGAGCAAGATGATGACATGCTGGTGCGTGCAGTGCACGCCCCCACGATCAACAGAGAGGTTTACTGACACGTGCAGTGCACGCGCAAATCACGTTAGCTACAGACGTGTTCCGAAGAAGGTGGACACATGACTCACACATGCCCATCGTCTTCTCTAAAAGCTTACACCTGCTTTTGCAACTGCCTCCCTTCCACGATTTTCAAACCGATGCTCCTTGTTTTAAAACTGATGTCCACACTTCCTCGTGTGTTAAATCACAACCCACGTTTCACCAATTGCTTTCACACACCTCTTGCACCATCCATGCATGGTTATGATGTATAATTTAACTATTTTGTCATTCAATATTCTCATTGGATAAAGTATGAGTATAATGTCTACTCTTTTGGTCCAATTATGCTCGTTCTTGCTAATTAGTAATTGATTTATAATTGAAAATTGAAACGCCCTTTTAAATATCAATTCACTTTGGCCAGAGAATTCTATAAATCATTTCTAATCAAGAACAGTAGAATATTCTTTCTAATTACTTTAGAGTGATGAATCCTATATTAACTTACTCAACTATCTCCATATGATTCATACTGTATCCAATTACCACCGACTGAATTATCCTAAGACAATTCATAAGTAGTATCAAAATACAGTAATTACCATACGAGATGCCTTGAAAAAGATTATTGCTCAAGCGTGACAAAAAGCACCACCGTGAATGGCCCTTGTCTGGAAATTGTGGGAATAAAGCCTTTGTACAAAGCCATTAGCCCCTTAACTCTCACTGTCTTCAAGGCACAATCCAACTCCCCCTTATACAGCAGCTCCGCCCCAAACTTTGTCATCATGTTCATCACTCTGGTCTTAATAATATCCATTAGGTTCGAAGCCAAAGTAGTCACAAACCCAACAGAAAAGCTTGCTACCATGTGGGTCCCGATCCCGTAGAACATCATATCCTTCTCCATTATACATTCCTTCACCTGATCATGCGTGGCAAGCTGGGAAGCAGTCATGATCATCGCGCGGTTCACTGTAAGACTTGAGCCTTTCCACAGGCTACCAACGCCCTCATGCTTTGATATTCAACGCCTTTGCAGTTTCATCGCTGGTCTAAAGGAAGAAGACTATCAACCTACATGTGGATCATTGCCACGTCAATAGGGTTCCTAAAAATAGCTCCCATACCCTTATAGATTAAGCCGACAGTTATCTTACGAATAAGTGGAAAGTTCCCAGTGTCCAGTCAGTTCACTTTTGTTTCAGAATGTACTAAAGACCCACATGTGTGGTGGAGTAGAGGGTTTGACGAAGCACAATGGCGGATAACCCCGAGAAAAGAGTGGAGGTGCCGTCAGATTGCATGATGCGGAGGTTGATAGAGATGGGTCCAGGAGGAGGTGACCGGATAACTTCACCGTTGTATTGGCCACCGTATTGAAAGCAAGTGTAGGGTACTAGGTGGCTTGAAGAGAAGGGTTAGGGAAGAGGGATTCTTTTTGAAGTTACATATAGACTTTGACTCCGTTTGGTAGATGCTTTTCAGCCATATTTTAGTGGAATGGAAAGTGCTAACTATTTGACTATGTCAAATAACTAATAAATATGTTTGGTGGTGAGCTGATTAGGTTGGTGGATTCAACCTAATTAGCTAAAAATAAAAGATTCAATCAGACAAGCTTGAAGCGAAATCTGATAAATGTCTATTTGTAGGATATCCTAAGGAAACAATTGGATATCAGTTATACAATGCTTTAGAGCAAAAGGTGTTTGTCTCAAAGTATGCTGTCTTTTAAGAGAAAGAGTTTCTTCTAAGAGAAGACAGTGGGAGCAAAGTTGAACTTGATGAAGTTCATGATTCTTAAACAGATGTAGATCAATTGCCTAAACCCAAGACTATTGTTAATGGAGATGAGACAACAGTTAAACCTTCTAACACACAAAATGTTCGTAGGTCAACTAGGATACGCAATGTTCTAGAGAGATATGGATTTCTCGTAAGTGAATAAAATGACGTATTGCTCATAGAAGACGACAAGCCTACAACCTATGAAAAAGCTCTGAATAGTTCAAAATCTGACAAATGGCTTCAAGCCATAAAGTCCGAAATGGATTCCATTTTTGAAAACCAAGTATGGACTTTGTTTGACCCACCCGAAGGGCTAAAACCCATAGTACAAGTGGATTTTTAAGAAGAAAATCAACATGGATGGTAATGTGATTACCTATAAAGCGAGGCTAGTCATTAAAGGTTATCGTCAAAGACAAGGAGTTGATTATGATGAGACATTTAGCCCCTTAACTATGCTTAAATCCATTAGAATACTCCTAGCCATTGCTGCTCATTATGATTATGAGATATGACAAATGGATGTGAAGATGATTTTCTTAAATGGAAACCTAGTTGAGGATGTGTATATGATATAACCTGAGGGCTTTATATCTAAAGATGACAAAAAGATATGCAAGCTTCATAAATCAATTTATGGATTAAAGCAAGCATCTAGGATTTGAAATGTTCAATTTGATGAAACAATCAAAGAGTTTGGTTTCTCATAAAATCCTGATGAACCTTATGTGTACAAGAAGGTTAATGGGAGTGCTATCATATTTCTTGTGTTATATGTGCATGACATATTACTAACAGGAAATGAGGTGTTAAGTTTGCAATCAGTCAAAATTTGGTTGTCCCAGAATTTTTCCATGAAAGAACTTAGAGAAGCAACTTATATATTAGGAATAAAGATCTATAGAGATAGATCAAGGAAGTTGCCAGGTCTTTCACAGTCTACATATATAGATAAAGTATTAAAGAGGTTTAGCATAGAGTAGTCTAAGAGAGAGTTTCTTCCCATGACTTATGGGATAAAACTCTTGAAATCTATGTGTCCCAAGATGCAAGATGAAAGGAATCACATGATTATGATCCCATATGCTTCGGCAATAGGATCAATCATGTATGCTATGTTATGTACAAGACCCGATATATCGTATGCTCTAAGTGTTACGAGCAGATATCAATCGAATCTTGGTGAGTATCACTGGGTGGCTGTCAAGAATATCCTAAATTACTTAAAAAGGACTAAGGATGTATTCTTGATATATAGAGATGGAGATCTTGTAGTGAGCGAACATACAGATGCTAGCTTTCAATCTAACCAGGATGACTCCAAATCTCAGTCAGGTTACATTTTCATATTGAATGGTGGAACAGTCAGTTGGAAGAGTTTCAAACAAGATACGACTACAGATTCAACGACCGAGTTAGAATACATTGCAGCTGCGGAAGCAGCAAAAGAAGTTGTTTAGATCAAGAAGTTTGTTATAAAACTTAGAGTAGTTTCGAGCATTGTAGACCCAATACTGTTGTACGGTGACAACAATGGAGCTATTGCTCAAGCCAAGGAACCAAGGTCTCATCAGAGGTCCAATCACGTACTCAGGAGATATCACTTGATCAGGGAGATAATTGATAGAGGTGATGTAAAGATAAGGATAGTGCTCACAGATCAGAACATCGCTGATCCTTTGACTAAGCTACTTCCTTAAATGAAATTTGATTCTAGTGTACTCACCTATGGTATTAGATACAAAGGCGATTGGCTTTCGTGTAAGTGGGAGATTGTTAGAGTAGTGCTCTAAAGGCAATCACCTTTAGCACTTTTGTACAAACCTTATTTTGATTAATAAAGCAAAAGGTAAAGTTTTATGTAATTTTTCATTAAGTTGATGTTCGCTTATTTATAAATTAATGTCGATCTTAAGTCGAATTATTGAAGTTCATGATACAATACATAACATGAAGGAAATCATGATGAGATCATGATAATGAGATTCCTATCATGTGCAATTATGTTAGTATCTAAATTATCCCTAGTCATAGGATTAATAAGATAGGACATTATTAATCCGGATAGACTAGCACATGTTATACTCCTTGATTTGATCAAACAGTGGATCTGATAAACTGTAAGCATGAGATGTTTAGAGTTAACATACGGATACTTGCTAAGAGTAGTAAGTACATTGGATGACCCACTAGGAGATTATCATATAGATCATCTATCAAATGTTAATGATTAATCTCAACATAGTAATGGTGTAAATATTCTTAGACTTGAGATACTCTAGGATATCTTGGATATTGATCCTATTATTTAATATCATTCCTTATTGCCTCAAGACGAGGATGTTTATAGGGTGGTGATTTGATACAACTATTAGAATTCGAAGGTAATTGGGTAGTCAATAAAGGATTCACCACTCTTGAAAGAAGGAGATAATATCCACGGCCTCTTGTCGGGGTCATTACTCAGGAGTCTCTGGCCAGAGTAGTTATGTGTCATGAAGAGAATCTTCAATGACACATAGAGTAATGAGATCTCAGGATAAGAACTAACATCACTTGGACTAGATGTGACGTAGTTAGTCTAGCCGGAGTTGACACTTAGCCCAAACTTCGAAGCAAGTTGGGTATAGAATGATGAAGGGACGAATTGCACGGTAATTGTTTATGAAAAGATTTGTAAGTTAGAAAATTAACTATCGAAGAGTTCGTGTGTTAATCCACTTCTATTTCGGTAAATTGGCATCAGAAACCCTTTATGATTTGCTTGAATTAAGAGTTAATTCAAGTGGTATGAAACCATACATGATTTTCTCAAATTAAGAGTTAATTCAAGTGCCAAAATAACTGGGAACCTAAGGGTCACACACATAAAAGATCTGATTAAAAACAAAGTGTGCATGGTTGTCACTGAAGTAGGCCACAATCGTGTCCGAAGGCACGAAAGATGATGCATAAGTGAGTTCTTCACTTATGTACATATGGACTAACAAGTTAAAAATACACTCAAGTGAGAGGATAAGGGTCCAGATGTGCATGGGCGGATCTACATTGGGGGCAAGTGCCCCTCCAACAAATTTCCTATAAAAAATATTATTTTAAGTTTTGCCCTCATAAAAAAATAAAATTTTACTCCCATTAAAAATAAAATTTTGTCCCTATTAAAATTTTGCGCCTACTCAAAAAATTTTCTGGATCCGTCCCTACAGATGTATTCTGGAGTTAGAGAGAAGTGGTCTTGAGTCTTGTTCATGCAATTTATGCAATTGTTGCATGAATTTAATTGTATGCAACATATTCTTGATCTATCTCTCTATCTGAGCATCTACTTGAACTCATCTTGTTTAGTGCTTTAACCACCCTTAGTCATCTCCAACCAAGGCACCAAAATACCAAATTTGGTATTTTGGTGCAAAAAATTCACTCCAATCAAGGCACCAAAAGTACACACTAAAATGGTGCAATGAACAGCAACACACTAAATTTGGTATGTTACTATTCATTACACCAAAAGTACAAAAAGACAACTTTATCCCTTTATTTTTTAACATTTTCCTTTTATGCCCTTTTTACAAATTGATTTATTTACATAATTTACTAAGTAATTAAATTTAACATATTTATTACTTTACACAAAATATATCATTACAAAGATCTCATTG
>JAOSBM010000206.1:28755929-28776710 GCA_027568955.1 Erythroxylum tenue
TGTGACTATCTACCCCATATGTGTAGGTAAAACCAAACCATCCTAACATATGTGACTATCTACAATTAGTGGCACACCATATTATTTCTATCTTTTATAACAATCAGCATTTAATTCACTTAAATGACGTTTTGAAAGCGTACAACAAATGGCGTGGTTTACAGCTTGCCACGGAGCCACCACGGACTCTTTTAGAAGCAAAAACATCATATCTTCAATAAAAGCTGAAGTAAATATGACTTACTTTAAATAAAATGCTAAGTAATATGATACATTAAAGTGTTTAATATGCATAAATAATAAAATATAAAATATTAGTTTCAATTAATATAATATTAAAAGTTTAGAATTTTACTTAATTTTGTAATATTAAAATTATTTAAAATTGTAATAAAATGTTTAAATTTTTAATTTTTTTTACAAAGACTGCTCTCCATTAATCTTATAGTTAATAGTGACAAATATAGGACATGCTTATTAATTTTTTATAAAAAATATTTAATCCTAAACTTAAAATTGTCTCCCAGTGTTACAAATATCATAATGCCATTGAGTCTCCTTCTAACCCTCCTCTTCTTTGGCTCAATCAGTCTTCAACTTCATCTCCCAACAACTAATTATCACCATAAAATTGACAAAACCTCTTTTACAATAAAAAGGTTTTGTCTGTTTTGTATCTCTCATTCTTATTCTTCACAAAGTTTGTTATTTTGTGGGTTGTTATGATTCATACTAGCAAAGTTAGTTGATAAGGCCACATTTTGCATTTTTTAGGGGTTAAATTAGTTGCAATTTAGCATGTTATGACATGTTTTTACATGAAATTGTATGATATTTTCCTTTATATTTGATTCATTAACTTGTAAGTGATTATTTGATAAATGAACATGAATTTGAGTGCAACTTTTTCTATAGTTGTTTACTTAAGGTGAACTTAGAGTCATTTGAAAGCTAATATTGTAATATCTCGTTATCTCGTGTTAGGAGCTAAAACCCTAGAATAGTGTACATGAGAGTTTATTGAGAAGTTAGAAAGTGCATTTCATGCTCATGCATAATATGGCACACACACAAACACACACACACACACTTGAATATTGATTTTTGCACATTAAAATGATTGTACATGCTTTCATTGACATTTTCGGAGTATAATTGAGTTATAAATGTGATTATATTGAGAATTGTAGTTTATTTGTATTGAAAATTGATTTAGAAAATATACTTACTGATTTAGAATTTTTGGTAAAATTTAGGAAATTTTCAAAAATTTCGGATATTTTTGGACTACGAAAAATGCCAAGTGGCAAGTCAATTGATGAGTTTAGGATGAAAATGATGAAGTGAGCTGGAATTTCTTAAATAGAGTGTTTTTACTGAACAAACATCTGTATTTTGGCCATATCTTCATCTATAGATATCCAAATGGGATGATTTTTTATTTAGATTAAACTAGAGACATATGGTTACAAATTTCATGAAGGAATCGAATTTTAGTTCTATCTCTAAGAGTTTTAAATTTTGGCTTGAAGTTAAGAACAGAGTATTGTTATAGTTTGAGTACAGTCTGAAGTATTTTGTGTATAACTTGTAGAATACTGAACCAAATTTTGAGAATTTGATGTCATTATAAACTTAAGACATATGAGAACATTTATTGAGAAGAAGGTGTTGCCTAAATACTTAATTTTCTTTGTCATATGATCATGAAAAATTGACCCAAAAGTTTGTTTTGAGAAAAACTGGAATGATCGATTGAGTGGTGAACTTAGAATAAATTTGGATTATTGAGGTGTAAAACCTAAGTTCAAATTAGAAATATATGAATTTTGATTTATGAATGATCATGTGATGTGAATAAAATAAATATACCTGGGACTGTCATTGAACATACATTGTACATAATCCATATACACATTTGTGCATAAATGAATACTTATAATTGTGCAAAGTTGTCATGTGTGTAAATGTGTATGTATTGCATGATTTATAAGAGTGATTTGAGCAACCACATTCAGACATTACCGGGGCTTCGAGGTAATATCTTTCTGGAACAACTTGTGAGTAACCTACATGATCTCACTTAATTAATTGTTTGTTTTAAATTCTGTATTGAATTATGTTGTGAATTTGATTGTGTTGATTCCGGACATTGAATGTCCGAGGCATTTGATGCATGAATGAAATATTGGAAGTGTTCCTTGTATATGAATTTGACGAAATAAATGATTCTCAACGTATATGTTGAATGCCGGACCAAAGTTCGAAGATAAATGTGAATGTGAATGTGCTGCATTTCATTACATGAATGCATGAAAGTTAAAATTGTTGTGATCGAAGTCGCCAATAAAACAAGCTTAAAGCTCAGAATGTGATAAAAGCCTCTGGCTTAGTTGCTATTGTAACCGATATCCACTAAAGAATATTGGACATTATCTGATACAAGCTCGGTATCCATAAGGGATATGGGCTAGTAAAAAGGCACTCGGACATAACAAAGTAATAAATGAAAGTGAGTCTCATGTGCATTATATTTATAATAGTTATGCATGTTTTAAATGATCGAAATGATTGGTTTGACTGCTCTGAATGTGATATGTGATGCTACATGATAAATGAAATGATGTGAATTATGTGTTTATATGTGTTGATATATTGTATGAATTGAATGAATCATCGAGGATGGTTACCTCATTGAGTTCGTAAAACTCACCAAAATTGCAATGTTGACATTTCAGGACCGAGAGAGGACACTAGTGACAGAGAGACTCTACAAGAAGCATATTTCTTGTACTTTTGGATAGAAGAAATGGCTCAAAGGTCGGTCAGTTGAGATTAAAGGATCTAGTTAAAATTTTTTGTATAATTCCTCATGTATGTAGGGTGTTCTGTAATTAGTCTTGATAATGTACATATTTGATGATGATGATGTATTGAATTATTAAATCTTATACATGTATTTGGTGTGATAATAATTTGCAAAAGGATGATTCTTATATTTCATTAGAAGTACTAATGACTTTATATGATACAATCATAAGTATTAAATGAAATAATGTTTTAAAATTTTAAACAATTTAAATTGATTAAATCTAAGTAGAAATTAACATTGATAATGCTGAAGCACTTCGATGAGATCAATGTGGTGAGTTTTAAATTTTTAGTCATTTATAAGGAATGAAATTTTCTAGTGAATATCTCCACAACTAAACTCCATAAGAGTGTGAATTTATGTAAGGAGAAAAAAACAATATAAGATATTGTATAATGTAATATTTCTTTCTTTTATTGTTATGCTTAGTACTATAACTTACCTTCAATAGTTCTAATTAAATCATATTGAACAGATTTCATATTAGATACGGAATGCTAAGACTTTGAAAGAGTCAAAGTTAATGAACTTGGGATTTGATGCATAATTGAAGCATGTATTATCCAATAAGTTTATATCTACATTAGATCATAAAAGGTTATGAGATATCCAAAAGTTAGGATATATTCTTACAGAATTATTGAACAAATTGTTCGTTTCATTGAAAACTTATAGAGGAATGGTTCTCAAGATAAGTGGTGGAAATGAGATCAAATTTGAAAGGCTTGAATCTCATAACAATCTAATTGGTACCAGTGCCTTTGTTAATAAATTTGATGTATAGATAAAAAGGCTACAAGATGTTAGAAGATTAACTTATAATGATTTCAAAAAGTTTGTTTTAGAGATGAATATGAATTTATCATACCTATAAGAAGGTTAGTGGGAGTATAGATGACCTCTTTAATGGGCATATGTAGAGATGTTTATAAAAAGAACAATAATTCATATTTTCAATTGTTGGAAATGCAATTGTCTAATAACAACACTTGTTGGATAGGAAAAGATAACAACTTAATTATGGGAATTAGATCTATAGAGATAAATATGTGAAGTTATTTACCTATTTAAGTTCCAGTACGTGGATAATGTACTAAAGGTGTTTAGTATTTGGGATATTTGATATTTGTGAAGTATTGAAGATATCCATTATTCTACAAATGAGTTAATATTTAAGTTTAAGTCTATAAGGTTATTAACATAGAATTAATTCCTAATTAAGATAAATTTTACTTAGAACAATTTTATTTTAACATTGGAAAGGTTCCAATATAGTAATAATACGTTTTTCATTTAGTGGAAATAATTATATGGATCAAAAGTTCTTTGATAAACTTAGTATAGTTCCTTGTATTGTTTAGACGATAATATACTATAGAACATTAGAGTACATTAGAGTCATTAGGTGTGCAAAAAGGAGCTAAGTTCTCATCAAAGATTCAATGATGTGTTGAGGCAATTTCTCATAATTATGATGATAATTGAGATTAAAGTTGTAAGATTTAAGAAAGTACTCACCATATAAAATCTTGTATAATTCTTTCACTAAACTATTACCCTAACAATAACATGATTGTCATATGATGATATTTTATAAGATATTTAATTGATTGGCTTAATGCAAGTAGGAGATTGTTGGTTTAATCAATTGGTTGATTTTAGTTTAATGACATAAATATTTAAAGGCAATTCTTTATCTTGTACATATTTATATGTACATATGAAGTCTATAGAATAATAGTACCTCGCAAATAAAATTATGATGAATTTATAATTATGAGATTTATATCGCGTTTATGTATTATCCCTAAATTGTTTCTAGTCATTGCTTTACTAAGATTGGACAATAATATAATGTAAAAGACTAGCATACATTATGTTTTTCCTTATAAAGGAAGTGTTCGATCTTAGAGGCTAAAGTATAAAGATACTTAAATAAATGTGTGAGTGCTTATTAGAAAATAAGTTCACTAAAGTCATTAATTGAATCAATTGCTAATCGTGGAGAACTAAATTGATTAGACCGAAATAGAGTAGACATTAATTTCGTGCTCTATCTCTAATTGAAATATTATATGATGAAAGGATTAAATTATACGAAAAAATTTATGCAGTAAAAGTTAGTTAAAACCACTTTAATATTCTTAAATATTTGGGTGGTCATGATATGTTTCTAAACGCCAATCTTGATCTATTGATATAAAATATTTAACTAGAGAATTAATGATAAATTAAAGGAGAGTTTAATTTATATAATCCTAAATATAATTTAGAATTATAATCTATATCCATTCTCAACATATTGAGAAACCTAATGTGTTACATACAAAGAACAAGTTGAAGAAAGAAAAGTGTTTTAATCAAATTAGATTGGAATGTAAAGTTTGAAAAACTTTATGATTAAATATGAGATATTTAATAAATAAGGATCAATATGAGATATTGGATCTTATTTGTGCATAACTAGTATTTAACTAGAATTGTAGTTTAATTAAAATTAGGAATTTAATTCCAATTAAATTGCTAGAATTTCCAAAACCTATATAGGTTTAAGCTCTAAGAAAGCTAACACTCCTTGCATAACCCTCTCTATAGATTTAAGCTCTAAGAAAGCTAGCACTCCTTGTATAACCCTTTCTGTAAGAGTTATAGAGTTCTCTCAACTCCATTTGAGGATACCGGTAGAGGTTGGATATTGGTACGACTATAGCAGTTGAGATGGGCCGATTTTAGAAACGATTTAAGGGGTATGACAAGAAAAGAATCAAGCTTCAGAATAATGTATGAATTATGATTCGTCTTTATTGTTAATCATTTTATAAAATTAAAGAGATCTTGACTTTCGAAAAATTAAAATAAGAAAAAATTTTATAATTATTCCGCTGATCTTGTCCTAATTTTGCATCAGCATTTACTTGCATAATTACTTTCTTTGATTAGACTACTAGTTGAAGGAGTTCCTTTAACTTAAAAGCTTCCACATTTGACAAATTTTCTAAACAAGAAAGAGGTGGTGGGACTATTAGTTCATGTTTGGCTAATGAAAGTAGTAGTTTACACCATATTTAAACAATTAAGAAGAAATTGTTCACCTTCCCCTCTTATATAGAAGCCAAAACCTATAAAATTGATTGGGAATAAACTATGCCACAGCTTACCATTACGGCAACATGAATTACAACCGAGCATCTAACGTGTGGTGGAGACATGTATATCTAAATATGTGAAAATAAATTTTTGGTTGAATATAAGATGGATAATATTGTGAAAAATTATGGTGCTGATCGTTTTCCTTACTTCACTAAGATAACGCTGGAAATTTTTGTTTAGTAACTTGTGATGCAAAGTTCTTCTTCGATATAGATTACACACTACTGGTTTTGCTCTTTTTCTACCTTTTGTATCTTGATCATTGAAAAGAATCCAATGCTGACTCTAAAATTAGAGATGTAGCTCAGTCACGGTACATGCCAATAACCACAGTCCACAGTTGGACAACTGAACATGTGATCGAGAGGATTTTTCATCCAATTTCACGTGTAATGTGCCGAATCACGACATTGATAATAATTGCAGAATGATGGAGATCCAAGAATTTCATATTCCTTGGGAATGTCGTTTTCCATAGCTGTTCTTTCATTTCCTTGCGAATCGCTGTCCAGACTGCCTGCTACTAGGACCACTGCCACTGGACTGTTCTTAGAATATAATTGCAATAATCTTGTGTTGGATTATAGATTGAGTGTAACTGGATTACGGGATCTAGAAATGTTGTACGCCTTCCAAAGTTCCTTACATTCGCGTACATGCATAGATGTTGAAATTTGCACTATCATTATAAAGAAATTAAAGTTTATATTAGCCATTAATTATAATTTTTGTGTCATTATACGTGAACTTACTCCTTTGTTTTTGGCAAACTTACTACTAATAATTCATATCATTGCAAATTCAAGCACCTGACAACAATATCTAGGGAGATTCTACTTGTTTTATTCTCTGTTTTAAAAATTAGATCGGACCGGCCGATCCGACTGGTTAGACCGGTGACCGATCGGCTATCCGGTTCGGTTCACTCTAAAAAACCGATTCTCAATTAAACCAGTAAGAACCGGTCAAAACCGATCCGGTTCGACCTGTCTGATCACTGGTTCAATAAATTTTTTATTATTTTTTATTTTTTATTTTTGTACTTTTTAATATTATTAATATTATATATAATTAAATATAATTATTGCATAATTATGACGTCACACCGGTTCGACCGGTGATTGAATCGGTCGAACCAGTCAAACCGGTGATCAATAAAACTTCTGATTCGATGGCCAATCCGGGTTTCGGTTTTATTTAATCCATCTACGTATCTTGTCATAAGAACGGTGAGATAAGACTATACGGTCTAAAATTATTACTACAATAATTCAATATGCATAGAAATGCTGTCTGTATTTAAACCGTTGAAGATATAATATATACGAGGCGTAAGCGAATGATGTTTCACCGTGACATCTTTTCAAAGGCTAGAGGTAATAAAATTTTAAATAGAAAACCTCAGAACTGCCACCCAGACCAAATTCACCAGTCATCCTTGAATAGAAATTGCTATATATAGTCGCATGCCCAGCAACAGATTTCACCAAGATTCAACCACAAATCCCTGGCCATAGAATCCCAAAACGCAGTGCAGTGCAACAACTTACATCTCACATAACCTAACCATACAATGGCATTGTACAGGAGCTTAAGCATCCTAGCTCTGCTATTCATGGTGCTATTAGTTTCCAATGTTGGTGTCGGCCTAGCTGCTCCACGTCGTCTCCTGCAATTGCCAACTCTGCCCAAACCACTGCCAGAACTGCCCTCTCTTCCAGTCACTTTGCCCGTAGCACTGCCCCAACTACCCGTCTCACTTCCTGGTAGCTTGCCAGTGCCCAATCTACCTGCTGTAATTCCAAAGGTGTCTCTGCCATTGCTCCCCAATGTTCCAGTTGTAGGCTCTCTCCCAATCCTCTCTCCTCCATGATCAGTTTTATGGTATTGGGTTGCTATCTGAACGATCATATATTTAAGTATTTTACTTTTGTTGTAATGTGACCGAGTATCGTGTTCATATTTGCGTCTATATGTTTGTTATTATTGATTTCCTGTTGGTTCTTAACGTTTTTAAGACCATCTATTGTAATGATCTTATGAAATAAAATGTTGTGTTTGTTACTGTACCAGAAACTTTAACTTATAAATCGTCTCCATGTGTACGTATATAGTTATGCATAATGCTGGTGAAGCAAAAAATGTTGTCAAAGAGATAAATATGGCATGAAATAAGAAAAATCATGACAGCCAAATTAAGAGAACTAACAAAACTTTTGTCAATAAAAAATCATCAAGTTGACATATAAAATTACGGAACTAATGTAGTGTATTACTATTCTTGTCTTCGTATTATCTGTATATGTATCTCTCTTATCCTCAAAATTAAATCAAGCACAAATAAAACAAATTTTGAGTTCTTCATGGCATTAGATCATTAATTTGCAAGCAAAAAATAACCCCATTCCTCCATTTCCTTTCATTAGTTGGTTATGGAAGAACCCAAACTCACGATTTAATCCTTTTATCAATTCACCAGTTTGATATCAATCAAATTGGGCTCGAACAGTTAGCTTAGTATCCTTCTTCTAGCTTACAGTTTTAGTGTGCCTTATCACTTGGAAAAGATTGGCAAAAAGCCCAAGGTTATGCTTGAAGATGAAAAGAGAACCCAACTTATACCTTATAGCCAACAAACAATAGACTTCTCATCTCATGGCTACTTGGCACAATAAAGGAGGAATTTCATCAAAACGCTTTGATGAATATATAAAAGAATTCAAGTCAATATGACGATTGGGACTAAAATATAAAAGCTTTCAACTAGTTATGATAACTAAATCATCTTATCCTACTTTTTAACCAATTTGTGCTTGCTCTTTAGGGATATGAGCTAACTCTTACCACTTAAAAGGAAGAAGAAAAGGGCTACATTGAACACAATCAAGCATTTTTTTGACCAACATGTGGGTGGTTGAAGCAATAAAGAAAATCAAGGTGGTTTTTAGCTTAAGGGGTAGATGCTTTACTCTACTCTAGTTGGTCAAAACAATAATAGAAATTAAAGGAGTCAGACAAATCCAAGAAAAGGATGATAAACCATTATGTAAAATTTGTGGAAAGAAGATCATGTCGCTCTCAATTACTAGTAAAGGTTTGATTATTCTTATTAGTCAAAGCACTTACCAGAAGCTATAGCTGCTCTCACCATGAATAATAATGACCCCTCTTTCTACATGAACTTATGGGCAATAACACATATTACCAATATGTAGATGTGCTACCTAATCCAAAACCACACAAAGGGAATGATATCAGTTGTTAAGGATCAAAACAAGAAAGCAATAGGGAAGGGCCATAAAACATGAACATTTGTATGCTTATTAATGGCGGAGATGTATTTTATTACAAGCTTATGGTTAAGATTCCTTCTAAGTATTGATTTAAGAATTTTATTATATTTTTCACCTTAAAGACTTTGAGAAAATTGAGTGCATCCTTTGTGAAGGTGTGAAATTTTGTGCTTTTGATTTAATTTTTTTTTCAATTTGATTGCTATTGATATTAGTTTATAGGACTTTTTTCTAAGATTTCTAAAGTCTAACTGTATGTTGATTTGAATAGTAAGAAATGATAATTTACAGTGTTGATGGAAAAGTTGAGATTGAAAATGGACGAATTTTCTAAGTTTAATGATTTGGATTATAATTTACTTAAGGACAAGTAAATGCTCAAGTTTAGGGAAGCTTGACAAATACATAATAGGCTATATTTTTAACCTCATGTTTTGTTTATTTTTCTTGTCTATTTAAGTGTTTGTTATCATTTTTTGGTACTTAATTATTTCCTATTATATTTTTAGGTCTTGATTGCCTTCATGGTTATAAAAGAGAAAAATTCAAGTGAAATTGAGTTAGAAAACTAAAGAATTAAATTTGTTTTTGAAGGACACATCTGTGTGGCACCTAGGAATGATCATGCGAGGGATTATGTAAATCCCAATAATTGTGTATGGGTTAGAAAACGATATTTTACTCGTGTTAAGGTAAGAAACACCATATATTTATACAACTATTAAAGAATTGAAGTGTGATTGAGGGACACGATCACTATAAATGATTGCAAGGGTGACCACATCCATTGTAGAAACCCTAATTTTGAAGTATAAAAGGGAAATAAGAAGGGAAATTACAGGATTTCAAGTTTTAAACATAATTTTGAACCTTATAGCAGTAGAGACTTGAATATTAACTCCCATATTTGAAAGAGAACATATTTTATCAAAGTTTCAGTGGAATTTGTTAGAGAAAAGGGATATATAATGAATACTCTTATTTTTAATTATTCTTATAAATCTTTGATTATGATATTTTATTTTTATGAACTAATTTTTTTTACTTCCTAGGTGGATGATCCTTATAATGGATTTTTTAATTTGATTCTTTGTTTGATGCAATTTAGTTATTGATTCAGTGGATTCAATTATGTGTTTTGGTTATATCTTAATTTGATATTTTTGAGATATTAATTCATGTATAATTTCATGCATTTGAGATTAAGAAATCCTTTTTATGAATAGATCTAGCATAATTGAAAGCAGAAGCATGCAAACCTAGAGATAGATCAACAAAAATCTTTTAGATTAAGTTTAAAACTAATAGTGAAATTCGCAAATCTATTAAAGCAATCTTAGGGGTTTTTAACTAAAAATAAATTTCATTTAATCATCCTAGGATTAGGTGTTAATAATATCGAGAAAGATATTAAAATAAAATAGAAATTTTCATAGGTTAATGATCTTTAATAAATTGTATGATAAAAGGGTTAATAGCTTAAGAAATCTTAAGGGGATTCATTACCTTGGTCCTGCTTATTTGATATGGTTAATCCTTGGGTGATTTGTAATCTTGTTTATTATTCGTGTTGAATTTTAGTTTATTTTACCTTATTAATTAAATCATCACCTTATTTGGTTAGTTAGCTAATAGAAAAGAGGTAACTATTAGTACTTGTAGTACTTATAAGATCGACACTTAATATTCAATATCACTATGCTATAGTTTAATAAATGCACTTGCATTTGAGGATTTATAAAGTAGGATTTGCTTATCAATTAAGAAGAATTCATGTAAGATAAAAGGTGGAGATTAGGTATGAATAAGGAAATCAAGGCAATTGAAAAGAATAATACTTAGGGATTAGCAACTCTTCCTAAGGTTCATAAAGGTATTGGAGTCAAATAGGTATACAAGGTGAAGAAGAAAGCTAATGTAAAGGTAGAAAAATATAAAGCAAAGCTTGCTAGCAAAAGATACAAGCAAAAAATATAGAGATTATTATGATGATGTTTTTACACTTGTCACTTGAATAGAGACTATTTGTTTACTTATTTCTTTGACAAATCAAATTAAATGAAAATTTTATCAACTAGATGTAGAGTCGACCTTCCTGAATTGCTATCTTAAAAAAGAAGACTATGATGAACAACCATTCAGCTATGTAGTTAAAAGACATGATGGAAAAATTTTAAGATTGAAGAAAGCTTTGTATAGGTTGAAGCAAGCACCAAGGTATGAAATAACTATGCTGACAAATATTATCAAGAGAATAGGCTTGTTTTTTTCCTTAATGAATATACACTTTATATCAAATTCATAATAATGAAGAAAATTTTACTTATTTGTCTTTATGTGGATGATCTTATTTTCACTGGAAATAATTCAAGCTTATTTGAAGAATTTAATAAGGTTATATTACTCAAATTTGAAATGAATGACACAGGACTTATGTCATATTACTTGGGCCTAGAGGTAAGGCAAATGAAGGAAGAAATATTCATTTCTTAAGAAGGTTATACATAAGAGGTCATGAAGAAGCTCAAAATATTTTATTGTAATTCCATAAATACACCTATAGAAACTAGACTAAAGTTATCAAAGTACAAGGAACGAAAAATGGAAAATCTTACTATTTTCAAACGTCTTATCAAAAGTTTGAGATATTTAATATGTATAAGGCCCAATATCCTTTAATTAGTTAGAGTAGTAAGTTGATTTCTGGAAGCACCTAACTCCACCTATATGAAATACACTAAGAGGATTCTTTGCTACCTAAAAGGAACACTTGGCTTTGGATTAATTTATTTCCCTTATAAATTTCAAAATTTTGGGATTTGGTGATAATGATTTTTTAAGAGATATTGGCGATAGAAAGAGTACAATTGATTTATCATTTTTTATGGTTAATTATGTTATCTCGTAGAGTTTAAAGAAGAAACTTATTTTTACACTTCCTAACTTGTGAATCTGAATATGTAGCAGAAACTTCATATACTGGTCATATTATTTTCCTTACTAAATAACTTCACTTTCCATAAAAAGAACTATAGAGATTTGCATTGATAATAAGTCTATACAAACACTGTCCAAGAATCTAGTATTTTATGATCGAAGAAAGCATATAGATACAAGGTATCATTTCATTATAGAATGTATTTCCAACGCGGGATTACAACTTAAATATGTGAAAACTCAAGATTAGGTTACATATATTTTCAAAAAGGAATTAAAGTGTGAAGATTTTTAAAGATTAAGAGTAAGACTTGGCAAAATGAATAGAATTTTAAATTAAAGGGAGACATTAAAAATAGTAATTTGAATTTCTAGAAAGTGAATCTTAAGATAGTTTGGTATTAGGAATAGTGTAAATTAATCAAGAGTCTTCTTGTAACCATAAAAGTCTTTTACTATTAAGTGAGTAACTTATATTTGTATTTATGGTCTTTTTCGTAAATAGAAGATGAACATATTTGTAAATATCATAATCCATTTTGTAATAGAAAATATAAAATAGAAAAATTTTCTTTTCATCCTTCATTCTTCATTCTCTCATTTCTTAACGATAACCTCTTAATTATGATAGGAATTTTAGCTAGTAAATATACCATCTAAAGATATTTCAAATGCAAAAAATACTTCATTGTGTTGGAAACATATATTTGTTGTTGTTCCATCTAGAACCTTGAAAAAGGAATGTATCTTTGTTTACCTGGGCACTTAAGTAGGAACATATATGACCTTTGGTTTCTATGAACCATTGCATGACTTTGTCACCCTTTTCCCCTATATAATTGATACTAATAAAGTTAGGAATCTAAATCAACATGACTAAGTGCCAAATTCACCATAGTTTGTGAAATTGCTATCACCTTTTTAACTTTTCCCATGGAATACAAGGCAAAGGTCAATTAGCTACCATAATCCCTTTTACTTTTTGATACACCCCTAAGACCCATATAATTTTTGGTGACCAAATAAACTTGTTGCCTCTCTATTACTTCATATTCCTTTCTAGCGAACATCATAGTGAAAGTAATGCTAAAATAAGTGCAAGTAATTTTTCCATTGACATGGTGCAAGTGGGTCTGATGACACCAACAATAATACAAATGTTTTTTGTAGGGGATGCCATAACAATTATTTAGGAAAATATCTAACATGTAGATATATATAAGATCTTTTGTTTATATGTATCATTAATCAAACTAATTATTTGGATATGACTGTATTCTACCAGTTAAAGAAGTTTCTTATTGAAATTATCGTTATTTTATTTGCAATTTTTCAAATGATTATAATCAATCGTTTAATTGATCATTATCTCATATTTATAGATTATGTCAATATTAATTGTTCTTTAACAGTTAACAAATAAAAGGTCATACCATAAAATTATTAGGTATGTCCTTTTATTATCTTCTCCCACTCACACATGATGAGTTTGGTTAATAGGTTTATATATATTCTTATATTTTACCAGTAACTCATGCGACTGGTATATAACGAGAGTTCATAATCATAGCTCAATTAGGAATATATAATTTTTTAATTAATTAATCAATACTTGACTAGATTTTGTATGTTATACCATATGCCATATCTCACATTTCAATCTCTTTTGATCTCATTTATTTCATCATGTCATAAATATATTCAATTCTCTTACAAAGATTTGGTGGCCATCTTTAAATACATAATTTTTCTTTAACGAGTTACTAATCAGAATAACCTTATTTTATTCTAAATCCTCTTTAATTAAAATTAATTTTATTTCCTAAAATTATCCCATAAGATCATATCAGACTTAATTTTTTTGGTAACATACTAAATTAGCAAACTTTAAATTTAATCCTTAAGAATTAGACAAGAGTTATAAAGGTATATTATGAGGTTCACTTAACCTTTAGGATCTCACACAATATAAGTTGAGATCTTATGACATATATTAATCCCTTTTATGGTTATTTTTGCAAACATGATAAGAGTCATGTGGTAGAGTATTAAATCCTAATAATGCGGAGGTGATGTCCTTTATAAATACAATACTGTATAGATGTTGGTTTATACATATTCAATGTATAACTGAGTTCACTTGTCTACTTTTAACTTTATATTTTTAAACTGTCATATGAAAATTTAAGACAGATATGGCGATCATATAATCATTCTAAACCAATTTCCTTTTGACTTATTGTTTATGTGGTCATTTTTAATTTAAGTTTCTTACCTTAAATCTCTATTATCACCTTAATAATAAACTTAAAACCTACCTCATTTCTAGTTATCATAAATACTAGAGTCGATTAGCCATATAAGAAGGTCAACCTTTTATATGTCTGAAATACTCTTTAATTCAAACTAAAAATATGTCACACAAACTGAACATATTTCAAAATCATATGCTAAGCAATGCTTATTACTTAATAAATAATGTAAACTCATATTTGCATTTATATTTGACAATGCATTGAATGAATGTATACGTTGAGATTGTTAGAGTAGTGCTCTAAAGGCAATCACCTTTAGCACTTTTGTACAAAACTTTATTTTGATTAATAAAGTGAAAGGTAATTTTCACTAATTTGATGTTCATTTATTTATGAATTGATGTCGTTCTTAAATCGAATTAATGAAGTCCATGATATAAAACCTAGCATAAAGGAAATCATGATGAGATCATGATAATGAGATTCCTTCCCATGCAATTATGTTAATATCTAAATTATCCCTAGTTATAGGATTAATGAGACAAGACATTGTTAATACAAAGAGATTAGCACTTATTATACTCCTTGATTTGATCAATGGATCTCATAAACTGTAAGCATGAGATGTTTAGATTTAACATATGGATGCTTACTAACAGTAGTAAGTATATTGGATGACTCGCTATGAGATTATCATATGGATGATCTATCAAATGTTAGCGACTGATCTCATCATAGCAATGGTGCAAATATCCTTAGACTTAAGGTACTCAAGGATATCTTGGATATTGATCTCGTGCTTTGACACCATTCCTTATTGCCTCAAGATGAGGACGTTTATAGGATGGTGATTGGGTACAACTATTGGTATTCGAAAGTAATTGGGTAGCACATAAAGGATTCACTACTCCTGATTGAAGGAGATAATACCCACGGCCTCTTGTCGAGGTCATTACGTGGGAATCTCTAGTTAAAGCAATTATATGTCATGAAGAGAGTCTTCAACGACACATAGAGTAATGAGATCCCAGGATAAGGACTAACATCACTTAGACTAGATCTGACGTAGTTAGTCTAGCAGGAGTTGACATATAGCCCATACTCCGAACCAAGTAGGGTATAGGATGGTGAAGGGATGAATTGCATAGTAATTGACTATGGAAAGGTTCATAAGTCAAATAATTAACTATCGAAGAGTTCGAGTGTTAATCCACTTACATACTGGTAAATTGGCATCATGAAACCCTTCATGATTTGCTTGGATTAAGAGTTAATTCAAGTGACTAAAATTACTGAGAACGCAATGGTCACACCATAAAAGATTGGATGAAAAAGAAAGTGTACATGGTTGTCATTTAAGTAGGCAACTTAATGACAAGTGGTACATAAGTGAGTTCTTCAATTATATACACACGAATTTTTACCCATAAAACACACTCAATAGAAAGGTTAAGGGTCTAAAAGAGTTCTGGAAGTTGAGAGGAGTGATCTTGAGATTTATTCATGAAATCTTAAGCAATTGTTGGATGAGAATAATTGCATGAAACTTGGTCTTGATCTAACTCTCACTAGAGAATCTACTTGAACTCATCTTGTTTAATGCTTTAATCACCCTTACACACTATTTTTTTCTTCATTTTTGCATGCTCTGTAGAGGCCAAGAAAGGTGTTTGGTGTTTGCTACAACCCAAACAAGGAGAAGATTCAAGAAAGGAGGAGTATTTGCAAGGTAAATATGCTGTAATTTTATGTTCTTATAATCTGCTTATACATGCACATAGATTCTGGATTTTTTTGGAATGTCGTGGGGTTGGAATTTTGATTCCAACACTTTCACTACTTTCCCATATATGTGATGCATGATTCCACGACTCCCTAACAGTGGTATCAAATCAAGTTATGTATGTATAAGGTGATCAATTGAACATGTGCAAACTGTTTGCTGGGTTGTGACTAACATGCATGTTGATTTCAAAAAAATTCGTATAAATTGTAGAAATTTTTTGTCTGATTTTCTTTCATAGAAATGTTTATAAGATGTTATATTATGTTTCTATCAAAGGAAATTTCTATTGAATGTCATTTTCTATTTTATTGTGAATTAAACTCCAGTCTGTTCATATGTTGGTTTATGGGAATTTATAGAAAACAGTCTGTATGTGTTGATTTTGAAATTTTCGTACTAATTGTAGAATTTTTTTTCTAATTTTCTTTCACATAAATATTTATAAGTTGTTTTATTATGTTTTTATATAATGAAAATTCAATTGAATGTCATTTTCTATTTTATTATGATTTTAGTTTCAGCCTGATGCATGTATGAAGTTCTGGGAGATTATGGAAATCTGATGAACATGCATGCTTGTAAATTTCATAATAATTTTATTAAAAAATGTTTTTATGAATTTTCGTCATTAACATGCACATATGATGTTTCCATGTGTATGAGATGCATGACACCTATTTTTGAAGTGATTAATTATTTATTCTCGATTTTACATGCATGTTAGTGGTGTGTGACAAGTGTTAGTGGACGTATGATGTGCTGGAAAATTCCATTAGTTTATAAAGATTTCCTAGGAATTAGATTCTGTAACTTTTTATTAGGCACATTTAGAATGTGTATACGACTCTGGAATTTTTCCAGAATTAATTGAACTTGATTCAATTAATAGATCAAGTCAAAGTCGATATGGGACAACTTTTTGAAAGCTGATGGGGCTGACTTGTTTGATGACTTATGTGTATATGTTTCAGTTATAATACCATGAAATTATTGTTATGAGATAAGCAATGTATTGTTTTCATGCTAGTAGCATGCTAAGTACATGCGCTTGAAATTAGGGTTCCAGAAAATTTCCGGACATCGAATCGGTCTCTTTAGTTTCTAGTAAGTTAATTCATTTATCTTGATAATTTTAGCCGTCAAGAGAATTTATTTTACTTTTGCTGAAATTTTCTTGATAAATTTGAGATGACCTAGAGATGTTTAAGATGACTAATTGATGTTCGGGAATTTTGGAAACCCTAGGGATTAATAGAATTAATCCAAGTAGAGCATAGCATTTCTAGTGTGACTAGAAAAAGGCATGTGCACTAGAATTAAAGTGTTTAATTTGGAAATCAAAATAATTAAATTTTAGAGTCCTAATCAAATCAAATTCATAATTCAAATTAGCCGAGACTCACACTAGTACCCAATTCGGTTCAAGAGTTGAATCAAATCATGAACTTTAGATGCATAGTCAAGTCACAACCTAAATTAAACCTCCTCTGTGTGGTACATGCATTAAATGCATTTTAAGGGTGGTTATGGACATAGGCCCAATTTAATTGAGTTGTCCATAATTTGAATATATATATGTGATATATATATATATATATATATATATATATATAATACCATCCAAGTATTTAATCAGACCTAAGAATAAATCCCTCAACCAAAATATTAGGAAGTATGCCTTCCATTGATATGGCAAGAATCATAATTCTTTTAGTGTTGGGTTGTTGGGCAAACCCAAGCCCATACTACACGAATATGTTCAAACCATAGAAATTAGATTTTTGGATTAATGGGTTTGTCCTAACTACAAGTGTTGATTTGTTGGGCAAACTTAAGGTCAACGTAGATAGAGGCGAAGTTGGATAGTATGCATATGATGTATACGCACCAAGAGTTGATAACCCAATGAGTGTGCTAAATCAACAGTTGATGACACAAGTCTATAGTTGCATAACTGAATGCAATTGGTATGAATGATACCTACCGAATGACCTAAGGTGGCTTGTTGGGCAAACCCAAGGTCATTCTTACTGATATTGGATATCGACCCATTAGGAAAATTATAAATTTTCTCGTATTCGTAGTAGGGGCTGTGGATTTCGATAAAATAGTGGTACCCATAATGCATGTGATTAAAGTCCTTATCGATATGCATTTATGTACATTTTAATGCTTTCTCTCATTCTTCTAGGTTATTGAATCACCGCGATGTCTCGTCTGGTGTGAACTTACGCTCTCTACCTACTCCGACAAACTCTCAGGACCAAATTTCTTAGATTGGCTACGAAATTGAAAATTGTTCTCAAATCTGAGAAACTAGGATATGTCCTAGATGAGCCACTTCTCAATCCCCTGCTGCCGATGCTTTTGATGTGGATCAGAAAGCTTACAAGAAGCAACTAGATAATAATGAGCTGGCTAGCTGTATTATACTGGCCTCTATGTCACCAGAACTAAAAAAGCAACATGAAGCTATAGATGCTCATACCATAGTCTACCATCTAAGGGAATTGTTTGATGAGCAAGCTCGGTCTGAAAGGTTCGAGACTTCGATGTTACTTTTTCTCTCTAAGATAGCTGAGGGATCATCTCTAGTATAGTACGCGCTGAAGATGAATGAATACATTAAGAGGTTAGCCAGTTTGGGTTTCATAATGGATTATGAATCATATGACATATGTGAATCTTGCTTGTTAGGCAAGATGACTAAATTACCTTTTAAAGGAAAGGGTGAACGTGTGAATGGGTTATTAGACCTAATACATTCTGATGTATGTGGTCCGATGTCCATTCATGCCAGAGGTGGTTTTATGCACTTCATTACCTTTATCAATGATTATTCATGATATGGGATTGTGTATCTAATGAAATACAAGTCTGAAGTACTTAAAATGTTCAAATAATTTAGACATGAAGTAGAGAAACAACTCAGTAAAAGTGTGAATACATGAATGAGTAGTTTCTAAGTTATCTCAAGGATAATGGGATTGTATCCTAATGGACTCCACCTTACATACTGGAACATAATGGTTTGGCTGAAAGGAGAAACCAAATCTTGTTGCACATGGTAAGGTTAATGATGGGCTTAGCAGATCTACCAAAATCCTTTTAGGGTCATACACTCGAGACTGTTGTTTATGTGATAAACAAAGTCCATTTAAAAGCAGTTGATGTTACTCCATATGAGATATGGAATGATAAAAAAACCCTATCATTCTCATATGAAATTTTGGGGTTGTCCGGCTTACGTGAAGTGGATTTAATTAGATAAGCTTGAAACAAAATCTGATAAATGTCTATTTGTAAGATATCCTAAGGAAATAATTGGATATCAATTCTACAATGCTTTAGAGCAAAAAGGTGTTTATCTTAAAGCATGCTGCTTTTTTAGAGAAAGAGTTTCTTATAAGAGAAGACAATGGGAGTAAAGTTGAACTTGATGAAGTTCATGATGATCAAACAAATGCAGATCAACTACCTAAACCCAAGATTGTTGTTTATGGAGATGAGACAATAGGTGAACCTTTTAACACAAAAAATGTTTATAGGTGAAATAGGATACATAATGTTCTAGAGCGATATGGTTTTCTCGTAAGTGAACATAATGACGTATTGCTCATAGAGGACGATGAGCCTATAACTTATAAAGAGTTCAGAATTTGAAAAATGGCTTCAAGCCTTAAAGTTCGAAATGGATTCCATGTTTGAAAACCAAGTATGGACTTTGGTTGACCCACCTGAAGGGATAAAACACATAAGGTGCAAGTGGATTTTCAAGAAAAAAATAGGCATGGATGGTAATGTGATTATCTATAAAGCAAGACTACTCGCTAAAGGTTATTGTCAAAGATAAGGCATTGATTATGACAAGACTTTTAGCCTGTGGCCATGCTTAAATCCATTAGATACTCTTAGACATTACTGCTCATTATGATTATGAGATATAGAAAATGGATGTGAAGACGACTTTCTTGGACGGAAATCTAGCTGAGGATGTGTATATGATACAGCCTGAGGGCTTCATATCCAAAGATGGTGAAAAGGTATGCAAGCTTCAGAAATCCATTTATGGATTGAATTGAAGCACGCATATAGGAGTTGAAACATTCGATTTGATGCGACAATTAAAGAGTTTGGTTTCTTATAAAATCTTGACGAACCTTGTGTGTACAAGAAGGTTAGTGGGAGTGCTATCATTGTAACACCCCACTCCCGCGTGACCCAAACCTGATATCGCTGGTGATATCCGAGTCCGTGCCCTGCGAAGGTGGCGTGCTATGGCAGTCACTCAGTAAAAATACAGAGATTTCAATCGATCGGCAACGTCAGTATATCTAAAACCCATGCATATGAGCAAAATAATAATTTTATTAACAAACAGTTTCAGTTATTACAACAAAACAAACAAATTAGTTGACAACGAGTACAGAATATTCGAATGCAGACACAACTGATCCCGACCTCTGACTATCCCTGGTATGCAGTCCG
>JAOSBM010000206.1:28776810-28786951 GCA_027568955.1 Erythroxylum tenue
AATTTTCTAATGACATCAAAAATCATTCAATTTGGTTCCATATTCTAAGAGTTATACACCAAACATTTCAGACTGTTTTTATACTAAAACATTATCCTGCACATGACTTCCATCCAAAAATTGACTCTCTTAGATATTGAATTAGAACTCAATTTCATCATACAACTTGTAGCATTATGTCTCTAATTTAATCCAAATTAAGAATCATCTCATTTGAATAACTAGAGATCAAATTATGGCTAAAACACTAGAGCATGTTCAATGAACTTACACATTTTCCAGCTTTGAACACAAAACCCATCTTATATCTTAGCCATCTTTTCTATTTCTTTTCAATTTCAAGGATTTTCCTCTTTTCTACACATGAATAATCACCAATAATTTCTTATTTAATAGTCTTCGCTTACAGAAAGGTTCGGGGTCCAACAACACATGTAATCCTAAACATTCTATCCCGATTTGCTGAGTGAAGACTTTAAAGAAAATCACAAAATTAAAATGATTCAACTGGAAGCAAAAACGAATAGATTAATCGAAGTGGAAAACTCTTGAGAATTAATTTTACTAATTTAATCTCTTACGCAATATTAAGGGGAAATGATTGGATAGTTGTCTTACTAAAATTAACAGTTGGGTTCTAAGATCAACTCCCTCATTAAACTAAATCTAACTTTTGTATTTGACAAGTTATTATCCAAATTAATTATGAAAATCCAACTACTAATTACCACTTAAGTTAATATATTTCTAATTCTTAACCTAAGCGTCTATAGTTTCTCGTTCTAGTCCTTCATTTAATACTAAAATGATGTAAAATTCGATCATGCTATTATATCCATTCAGTTCAGAAACTATAGCAACATAAGACAATAACCTATTCCCTCAATCATGCATATTTGACTAAAATAACTACATTAATCCTCAAGAAAATGAGATAAGCCCATCACAGAAATCTATTATTTCATCATCTTTATATACTTAAATCCCATATTGATCAGTATAGGAGAAGTATTAAAGTAACAAATTGAGTAAACAACCGAAATAAACTATCAAAAGCAAGCAGAGCATAGTTCAGTTAAGCTACAAAATAAAGAATCCAGTAAAATAACAAAGAAACAATGCAACAGATAAGGAACAAAATAAACAAACAAAGATCAGATGAGGTAGTTGTGGTGATCTCCTGTTGTTGATAAGTGTAAATTGCATCATGTTTTAGGGCATTGTTTAATGTGTGTTTAGTCATTAATTAAATCATTTAGCATGTGTTTAGGTAAGAATTGTGTTAGTTTGTTAATTATTTGTGTTTTAACTATTTTATAGGTTAGTACAAGTCTTTGTACCTTGATGTGTTTGTTAGTGTTTCAGGGTCAACATAAAAAAATGGAGGAGTTTTGACGACATTCGGGTTGAAACAATTACCCACAATCATGGCCATGATCATGATAAAACCTCTAGATACGATCATGATAGAAGCCCAAGGAATAGCCCATGATCATGGCCTGCATGCCACGATCATGATAAAAGGCCTAGAGGTGAGCCATGATCATGGCCTGAGTCGGGCAAACACGCAGACACTCATGAATGTCAAGTGTTGAGAGATTTTTTAGACATTTTGGACCCCGAAAAAACCTTAGGATTACCCAAAACACAAGAGGATATAAAAAGAACAAGAAGAGTAAGAGAAAGGAACTTTTGCATCAACCACCTTGAGAAACCCTAGAGAGAGATCATCGAGAGATAGATAAAGAGAAGAAGGAAGAAAGAAGAGGAAAAGAAGTTGACTCGAAGTACTTCCCGGATCAGAAGGTTTCCCGACATTGCTACCTCCCATCATCTATTTTAGATTATATTTATTATTATATAGAATTGGATTGAACAGTTGAGAATAAGATTTAGAATGTCAATGATGTTCTAAATTCACCTTCAAAATTTTATTCTTGAATTAATGAAAATCTGATTGTTTATGTGTTTATTGGATATTGCTGTGGTTTGATTATGCAACCTCATAATTTGATAATAAACTAAAAGGGTGGATCGAATGAAAACGATTAAATTGGTCTAACGAGAGTTAGGTGATTTAATAGAAATCAGAATTAAATCAGATCGATAATTTGTGCATAGAGAGATCTTGTATAGTTTTCTGATAGTTTATTAGAGATCTTGTATAGATTTTCGATAGTTTATTGGATAGGTTGTGAATTGAGATATTGCAACCTTCATAATCTGATTAGGGTTAATGGTTATAACTCGAGAGAGAGTAACGAACCCTAGGATAGTTTAGAACCAACAATCCAATAATTCATAATTAGTTAGGTTAACATTAAAGATAGGTAAAATTCCCTTTCTCTCAATTGGTAATTTCCTTCGGTTGATTCTTGGGTGTGTTGCAAAATGCATAATAATTAGTATTTTTGTGTTTGATTCTTAATTGGATTGATTGAATTAAATTTTCGTATTAGTTTCGTTGCATCTTAAATTTCTGTTATTTGTTTTTGGCCTTAAATTTTATGAAAGTGATGAAGCGTGCCTTATGTCATACCCTTACATTTAGTAGACCATAGATGTCTAAATGAATCAATTGTAATAGATAGGAAACTCATTTTCCCTTTCCAAATGGTTTTTACGCCACTTTACCAACTAGGTAATGTTTACAAATAGTTAAATGTACTATATGTAAATCACCTAAGAGGCCTTCTTTCATTAATTGACTTATTCAATGTTGACCAATATGATTTAGTCTAGCATGACATAAAACTCCATCATTATTGGAATTACTAGATGATGTAAACAAAGAATGACTTACGTTATTATTTAAATAAACAAAATCTAAAATAATGAAACCATCCAACATAAATCCATGAACATAAAAAATGTGTCGAGGATATAAATCCATTCCACCATTTTGAAAATTTACATCAAAACTAAATCTTATTAAAACCAACATAGAGATAAGATTCGATCGAATCTTCAAAGCATATAGCACTCCATGTAGGATTAGGGATCGACCACTATGTATTTCTAATTCATGGGTTCATAACTTTTATATACCAACCCTTGAGTTGTCTCCTATGTAAATCCATCATGTTCCATTTGGAATTTTTTAGAAATACATGAAGGCATCTCTACCTTTCGCTACCTGATTGGTTGCTCCCAAATCTACAATCTACAAAGGATGTGATTCATTTTTGAAAAATAGAAAAAAATACATTCATAAAATAAATTATATATATATATATATAATAAGATTGTACCTTTATAGTAATTGACCCTTATTGTCATAGTTAAAGCACTTGACTTTATTCATGTTTTGCTTTTTGAAAGGATTTTTTCCCATGCAGTTCTCCTTTGACTTCTTTGAATCCTGAGTATAGTGGGTCAGGTTTTATATGTGTCAAACTTGATAGTGAGTGACCTCACTTTTGTCACTGACTTGCGTCTAAAATGTGTAGTTAAAGTGTTCCACATATCCTTAGTAGATTCATATATATAGAACTCATGCATGATATCATTATTCATGTTGCTCAACAACGTAACGTGAGCCAATGAGTTCTTTTCTGCCATATTTGATAAGAATCACGATCCCTTTTGTGTTTGGTCGCATTGCCTTCTACATTCATGTCCATGGTTATGCTTAATGGTCTAAGAGTCTCTTAGTTCTCCGGTACATATTGGATTTTCATGTTCCAAATATCATAATTGACTCCATTTAGTTTTTTTTCACCCTTATTCGGTTTACCAACAATACTCTTTAATGCAGTAGTCCAAATCGAAACAAAAAGCTTCTATAGAAAGAAATAGTATACATCCACGACAATGTCACATCATGCATATATGTCACATCATACATATATATTTTGTGAATAATTATTTTTTAATTATCTACAAAATCAAAAGAGAGATGTGTTCTTAATTATCATTCATATAACATCTAAATACCAATTATTGTACTGTTGCCAAGTACGTCTTTATATGTTTCGATAAATTGATGAACAATACTGAAGACATACATAGAAGTAGAAACTTACTTTTAATTATCATTATACTAATAATTTCATTTTAATTAAAAATTATTTCTAATTATTATTGAAATATTATTTTTCATTTAATTTGATTAGAAATTTATTTCTAATTATATATATTGTTTGAATTAAGTAGAAACTTATTTCTAATTTAATATTAAACTCATCAAGAACTTATTTCTTATTATATATATATATTGAGTGAATCAAATTTGATTAATAATGTTTCTAATTCAATTAAAACTTATTTCTAATTTTTATTCAACCTATGAACTTAATAGTTAAATTTTAATTAGTTTCAAATTAAATTTGAACAAATCAATTGTAAAATTTGTAATTTAGTTTAGGAACTTATTTCTAAATATTATTAAATTCATTCATATTATCCATATGTGTAAATTTATAAACTTAGTTCTAAGTAAATTTTGTTGTATAATCCATGAATCTAAATTTGTACTTTTACTAATCAAATCGTTAAGCCTATACCAAAATTCACTTAAGTCAAAATGTTAACCTGTTTAATTCCACATTTTTATAGCCCAAAAAATTTAAAGAAATTGGCCTATAATTTGATATTGTAATGGGCCATATGTTGTTCATATTGACCCATTTAAATAGGTCCAAATTAAGTCAAAACACCAGCCCATAATTTTTGTTCTTAGATCACTAAAATTATCAGTATTAATTATTTTTAATAATTAAAAATTAAAAGTGCATGCCTTCCACTCATTGTCCCAAGGAAAATGTCGGAATTTGACCGAAATGCAATCATCAAGTTTTGGAGCAAGTTCCTTTCCATGATGAGGACCACACTGAAGTTGGAGAACACGATGCATTTATCACGAAAGCGTCTTTCCTGATGGAAGTTTGTAGTCATGAAAATGACGACCTGATGTAGCACCCAATATTTTTTAGATCAACGTAAGAATCTTGGTTTTGTCATTTGAATCACTCTCATCTAAAATTCCACCCCTCAAGCTCCAGAAGCGATAAAGCTATGTTTTTCAAATTTTTTATTCTTCTTTGAACCTATTAAAAAAGCAATAAGCAATCCAAATAAGAGAGTCTAGAAGTTGTGATAGCTACTCCAAAATATTTTAAAAGAAGTTCTTCTAGTTTAAATCTCATGAGTTTCTTAATCATAAAAGCTACTTTTTGGTTGCCTTTAGAGATAAGGAGGCTAATTTTTATTAAGATTGATTGCTAGACCTATAAGATAGTGAAATATATGCAATGCTTTAATGAATAACTTAAATTAAGTTAATTTTAGCTTTGCTAAAAAGTAGATCATTCATATCATTGAAGAGAAATTAAACAACTTGAATTTGTAACATTTATTATGGGATTTATTACATATGTCTCTTTTTTCTAGCAATCAATATAGTTAATAAATCAATATAAATAGTGAAAAGATAAGGTGAAATAAATCACCTTACCTTAAGTCCTCACCTTTGCAAAGCTGAGTAGGTTGGCCATTTATCACGGCATTAAAAGAGGTTATACCGGCATAGTGATTGAGCTAGTTCATATAAATGGAGCAAAAACCAAAACCTAATAAAGTGTTGAAATTTTTTTTTAGACTACTACATTAAAGGCTTTATAAAACTCAATTTTAAGGATGTAAGTATCAATGTTGGCTTGCTATGGTAATTTTTAAATAGTTCCTGAGCTAACAAAGAATTATCACCTATACTCCAACATTGTATGAATGCCTCCTGTGAGGGATTGATGAATGTTTTTAGTACCTCTTTTAAACTAGTCACAATAATTTTTATAGATTAATATGAAATAGGCATCTAGTATTAGAGACTAGTTGGGTTAGGAACTTTTATATTACATGCCTATTCTATTTAAGATGTCATTAAAAAAATCAATGATGGCTTAAGAGATTGAATCTCCCACTAGGTGTCAAGTTTGCTAGAAGAACTTGTATTAAATTCGTTTAAACTTGGTATCTTGTTAGATGATAAACTTTCGTTATGTCATATCTTGTAAATGGTTACGTGAGAAAAGATATTCAACTATGTTATTCTAAATATTCAGAAGTACCTCAACAATATGGATGTGACTCTTTTACCTATCAAAAATGAAGAAAACATAAATATAACAAATATAAATGGAGAAAATATCCCAAAAACAAGTAAAAGAAATTCCCATTTAAACCTTAAAAAAAATTTAGATAGAAAGCTTATAGATAAACTATACCCAAGAAAACTTATTTTTGGGTTATAACTTCTGGAATAAAGGAGACAAGATTAATAATCGAGTTTGAGGTTGTGCCTACAAAACCTTTGGTAATCTTAAAGTACTAGAATGCCAACTGCTTAATGGAATCATGATCTAAAAGACAAGAGCAAGAATAATCAATTAAAGAGAAATTTTCATTAATTCTTTTAAATTCGGATGACATTATGAAAGAATCTTATGGAAGGATCGGTAACATTGAGCCATTAAATTATAAACTTTTAATGTAGTAATAAAATTTGAGCTTTCAAAGCATCTATATTTTTAACGAGAGAGGTCTTCTCCAAAAGCTTAAGTTGATCATTGAGTCTATCATTTTAATTATATTAAATTATTTACAACTTATTTTTAGATTTTTTATAATAGTTTTATAGCATTTGTGGAAATTCTATTTAATTTCTTAATCTCCTTCCTGATGGCTTTAAGCTTACTCATACACTTAAAAGTCTCAACTCCCAATACTTGAATATTTAAACTATGAATAATTGTAGATTTAAGCCTAAGATTGTTGAGCAGATAGTTGTTAACTTTTAAGGCGGCCTTCCTAGTTAAAGTTAAAGAAGAAATTGATATCACTATAGGAGAGTGTTTAGAATATAAAGGATTTTCAAACAAAGTCCAAGAATTAGGGAAACCAAAAGGAAAATATTGCTTGACATAAGCCTTATCAAGCTCTATATTGATGAAATATTTCTCACTTTGTCTTTTTTTATAATTCGACTTGGCCTTCGAAAAAAAGATTAGATAAACCAAATTGGTCTATGCAGTAGGATTTCTAGTTTTGTAATTGTCACTCTAACTTATTATCAAAAAGACTGCAACTAAAATCTCCATACATAATCTAAGAAGAGGAAGCCATCATACCAAGATTAAGCATGTCATTCCAAAGTTACTTTCTAATTAATGAATTATGGAGAGCATAGATAAAGAATACTATCAATTTTGACAAGAAAAGTATAATAAAGATTTTAAGGTGAACAAAATGATTAAGCTATTTCGAGAAATCTATTTGAATCACTAATGAGTCATGCATAACTAAAATCTTTATTATCCTACTTTCCTTTTAAAGGTTGGTACTAAGTGACCAATTTACCTATAGTAAACTCTAAACAAACACTAGATTTATTTAGGAGGCAAAAAAATTAGTGAATTTGCAACTATAATATTAACATCTAGTTGGTGTATTAGGCTTTTAGAGGGAGGATTAGAAGCGATGAAAAGATGATATAAAGATGATTTATGGGTTAGTTCAGGGATGGTTGTTTAAGATATAGGACTTTAAGTTTCTACTAAAAGGGCTAGGCATTATAAGGCTTCGAAAGAAACACCCTTAGTAGCTTACAAATTTGAGGAGATATGAGATTTAGGGTTGATCTGAAGCTATTCATGGTCACCAAAAGTAAAAACTCTACCTATTAATCTCCATTCTTTAGTAGAATTGAATTTGGGGGTCCCTATTGGTAGTTCACTAAGATATCAACTTGTATGACATTGTACCCTCATCAATTCTAATAATCTTTAATGTGTTTGGAAAATCCTTCTCTATCTTAACCTTTATGCACACCCTAACAAATCATATCTCCTCATAGTCATCATATTTTTATCAAGATAAATAAACCTATTTAAAGCTTTCGACTAGTAGCTAAGACCTTTAGTGGTCTAATATTCCAGAGGAAGACAATGAAAATTTTACATAAATAGATGTAAGTTTTTGCTTTTATATCCCTTTTTTTTAAGAACGATAGTTTATCTCCCATATCCAAAACCCTGAATCTAAAGTCATTATTAGGCTAGTTCACTCGCAAGTTTAAAGACAAATATATCTGCTTCATTTATTATAATGGTCTCCAATATCTGCTTTCTCTACTTTGTCATAGACCATTTATGTAATAGTGGAAAAGTAGGATGCTTTATTCACAAATAGCCTATTAAAGTATTATTTAAATTAGAAGCTCCAGCTTTCAATACCTCCAATAGGGTTAAGATTAATGGATATCCTTGTTTTAGAGAAGAAGGAATAAACCTAAGAGATAAGTTAGATGAGGCTTCATCTGCAACCTTAGACTAAATCCTTTCAGGAGTTTGGGAAAGATGAGGAAGAAGGTTGAGAGATCAAGAGAGGAAAAGGAGGGGAGAAGCAGGTTAAGAAATAGGAGAAGGAAAGATGCCAAACTTAGAAGAAGTTAGAATAGTCACAAAAGGAAAAAGGAACAAAGTAGGGAGAGAAAAAGAGGAAGGAATAGTCAAAGAAGGTGTAACATTCCGTCCCCACGTTAAGGGTGAGGACCCGAAATTTCAGTACATGGGAGTTTAAAGAGAGATGAAGGAAATGCATTTTCTTGCTCATGCATCATGTTAGCATATATGTACCTAAATATTGAATGTTTTTGTATAAAAAGTGGTACATGCATTCATTGACAACTTCTGGGTATAAATGATATTAAATGTGATTTTATTAAAAATGAAGAGTAGAAGGAGTAGAAAGAGTGATCTTGGTATGAGTTGTGATAAGGAAAGATTTAGAAACAAGATTGATAGTGATATGGAAAAAGTTTCCTGAGTATGCTTCGGTCTGTTAGCCATAACATCTTTTCTAGTTATCCAAACAAGATGATTCTTGATTTGGATTAAACTAGATACATATGGCTACATTTCATATGAAGACATCGAGTTTCAAATCTGTCTTTAAGAGTCTCAAAATTTGTCATGGAGTTAAGAATTGGGTGCAGTATGTAGTGTATGAATGAGAAATTCATCTTTGAACTTTAGGGGTAAATTTGGGATTTATGTAAATATATATGAGCAAAGTTTCCTTCTGGAAAATTGTAAATCTTTCTTTTATCTTTCCAACGGTATATAGTATGAAAAATTTGGACATCGGAGTCAAAAGTTATGAATTTTATAATTGGAGACGTCAGAAGCGAAAAAGTAAGACGAAGTTACTGTTCATCGTCTCATTACTATTCATTGCTTTCATCTTAGTACTGTTCATCGTCTCAGTACTGTTCATCATCTGATTACTGTTCAAAAAGTAAGACGAAGTTACTGTTCATCGTCTGATTTTGTCCATCGTCTGATCACTGTTCATTGTCTGATTACTATTCATCGTCTCACTTTGGCCAGAACATTTCTAGCCCAAATTTGACCCCCTAAATGACAGAATTGGTCTTTAAGGTCTTCATAAGAATTGTAGATCTTGAAGTCCTCTTTCTATTCATCTAAAGAACACCTGAATCCGAGCTCTGTACCGAACGTTATACCCATTTTTCTGATTCGTCTTAGTGTGACATCAGTCATTCGTCTCATGACGTCATGCATCGTCTGATTCATTTTTTTGACCCCTCAGATGAAAGAATTTGTCTTCGACTTCTTCATGAGAGTTGTATCCATTGAAGTTTTCTTTCCAAAAAGCTAAAGAACACCTCAATCCGATATCTGTAGGGAAAGTTATGACAATTTTCCCAACCTCATTTCTTCTGATGACGTCACTTCGTCTCAAAAACGATGGCATATCGTCTGTTATATTTTTGACCTCTTAAATGAAATAATTTGCCTTTGAGTTCTTCATGAAAGTTTTAGATCTCGAAGTCTTCTTTCCAGTGGTCCAAAAACAAAATCAATTCGACATTCCTTGTGGAAATTATCAAAATCGCACCACAATAGGTTCGCTTTGATTGAGGTCATAAACATGGTTTCATCTTTTGGCCATAACTTCTTCTCTAGAACTCCAACCGACTTGATTCTTGAACCATTGGTTTCGTAAGACATTTCTCTATATCTCCTCCAAGAATCACAGATATATGAAATGTATGGAGAGAGATTGAGTGAAAAGAGTGAGACGGGTACTGTAAGTGTGTTCTTGAAGGATATGAACTGGT